>QBDW01000803.1:0-40576 GCA_003261595.1 Maconellicoccus hirsutus
TTTTTTTTTTTTTTTTTTTTGCAACTAAGTTTACATGTATGTACTTTAGTGTTGTAGTTATGTAGATTTAAAGCTTAGGATTATTTTTTTTTTCTAATGAATTATTCGTTATTTTTACGGCTTCTCTTGTTAAAAGCAATTTTTTCTGTATAAATCTCTCTTTCTCTCTCTCTATTTCTCGAAGTGATACGACATACCCACTTCGATACGAATACTATCTGTGATTTTTGTCTCGTTTAAAAATTTGACGGTATATTGAGAAAGCACGTTTGGAAGGGATGTGTGGTGAAAAAAATGGCGAGCTCGAGTTTTTCACCAAATAACGTTGGATTTTTCCCCTTTGTAATATCGTACCAGTTGCCGTAATTGTGATATTTCTTCGGAAATGTGACGAAATGTAGGCAAATAGTTTTACACGTCTAATGAAAGGAATTTACCAGTTGATGGAATAATTTGGCAAGTTGGCAGATTGATTTGTGAACTAGAAGAATGGTTTCGATAGAAAATTACGGCGTTGTGTATCGGTTATTCGGCTTTCACAATATCGCGTTTACGTATCTAAATTATGTTTTCTTTTTACTTCGGTATTTCCATCGCGTTCATGTTGGTAAATATTTTTTATGTTATGTTTAGAGGTGCTTTGTGTATACGTGGTCACTTTTTTTTTTCATTTTATTTAAACGAAATTGTCTTCCTACTTCGATACGTCGATACCTTTTGTTATGGTTGTTTTTGTTTTGTTTGCTGATTATAACGGCGATGAGGCGGAATTTCGTACTGTTTGATTGTATCAAAAATAGAGCTGGTCGAGGATTTTCGTTTCCGAGTGTGTTTTATTAGGTGGATGAAATCCGTTGCGTGATCTCGTATTTATGCAAGTGACGGCAAATGTGGTGGTCAAGAGAGCGAAGTGTGGTGTCGAACTTGCCGACGTGTTTATTTTTTCCTCTAATTAATTCGACGAAGTCTTCCTTTTTGTTTAAACGATGTTGGTAGTTTTATAAGAATAGCATCGAGTCCGTTGTATTTATCCTTTTGGAAATAATCCTAGAAAGTACGCGCATATTCTCCCACTCGCTTCCCAGCACCGCGCAACCGGCCCGGGAAATCCTTTGTTTGCGGGAGGCGACAGTTGCGTAAACGTGCATTGGTACGATTAGCGTATCAGCGTTGCGCATGTTTCGCGTTGGTAGTGATGGAGGAGCGGGTTGCGGGGCAAGGTAGCGGGTGCGTTGCGCGTCTGCACGTTGCTCTACTGCACTACGCGTTACGAAGGGAAGGAAAGCAAGTTGGTTGCGCAGCCCGGGAGGCTGAGTAAAGGAATTCTGTGATTAATGGTTTTTCCGGAAGCCGAAGCGGTGTTTATGCGAGGGCTGGGTAATGGTGTTTTTTTTTGCGGGAAATATTTTCTTTCTTCCGTTCGAGTTGGCGAGTTGGCTTCGTGTTTAGCATTTTTTTTTTTTGTATATTTTTCAAAACCAAGGTAGAATTTTTTTTAACAGTAATTAAACTGCGGGGAAAATAGATAAGCGCAATAGTGATAATGTCTACGTATTGCAAAAATGTAACGAAAATTCTAGTCTCGATATACATTTTGTTTTTACTGATTTTTTATTTTTCATTTTACGAATTTCGCGCAAAATTACTAATTAGTTTAGATAGTTCACGCACAAAATTATTCTCAACGTTTCACTTTTGTTTTTGTTTCATTTGTAATCGTTCTATTCGTGCGTGAGGTTTTTCTTATTTATTTATAAAGAATCTGCGTCTTTGTGTCTTTTTTAAATCCCATTGTTTTTTATTTTTGTATTTCGAACAAATTCATCTCTCTATTTTTCATACGTATATTCGACACGTTTACTTACGGAAATTTGTTTTTTAGTATTTTTTTAAACGTTTTATTTAAATATTACGGAAAGTATGCATTTATTTTCAAACTCAATATTCCTATTCAAGAATTTTTTTCAGTCAGTATTATTTCCTTTTTTGTCATGAAAAAAATGAAAAACACATAATCAGTATTTTATTATACATTTTACATTTTTTTCCTTTCTATTTATTATTTTTTTTTTCACCCTGAAACAGTACATTTTCCCCATAACTACTCGCTTTTTATGAATAGGAAAATGATGGTGATAATGTTGTTGGATAATATTTTATTTTAACTTTTTTAAATTATTTTTTTAGTGTTATTTATTCCTTTTTTTTGACGATTTATTGTTAGTGAATTTTGTACAAAATAACAGTGATTCTTAATGGTTACGTATTTTCTTTGTTTAAATTGGCTATAGTTGCGAAGTCGACGATTCCGAAATGTTGACGGTTTCACAAATTTTAAGTATTAGATTTTAAAATGTTTTTCTTTAGTTTGATGAAGGTTTTAGATTGGTTGTTCTGATCTCAATGATTGAACCGTTTGTCAAATGGAATCAGACGACTGAGCAATATGTTACGCATAATCGAATTATTAATTACGTTTTGATTTTTTTTTCTCATTTTTGTTTAATTTTTTCGTTTTACATAAACACTAATTATTTTAGAATACGTTCTCTTCTCACGAATTTTTATTATAGAAATTATGTTTTTCGTTTATTTTGTAATTTACGTGATTTTTTTTTAGCTGTACGAATTTGTATACTCTTTTATCATGTTCCTACATAAAGAAATACTTATAATGTTAACTCGTTTGATAATTAGTGTTAATGTTTTTCTCTTATTTTTTTTTCTTTCGCTATCTTTCTCTCTTATCTTTTGTGTGTATTTTTCATGTGTAAGCGCAATTTTACTATTTTTTTTTCAAGTCTGTTTCTCGTTTTTATAAATTTATCGCTTATATATAAATCTATTGTACCTATTTCAGGTTGCTTCAGGAATTAAGAAATAATTATTAAGTTGACGCCTTAAGCAAAGCAGTGCGCTTTTGTTAATTTTATTTTTTATTTTTTGATTTTCGTACAACGTTGTGTAATATTTTACGTAATTTTGTGATTATTTCTTTGATATACGTTTTTTTTTTTTTTTCATTTTAAGCAAAACAGGGATTGGGTTGGCGCTTCTTTTTTTTTAATTTTATGATTTAAATTCACTTATTTCGATTTATATATCCTACTCACTTATGGAATTTTTCCGTCCGATGTATCGAGATGGTTTTAAGAAAAGATTTTTTTTTAAATGCAAATTCGGTTAAACAGGGTTTTCGTTTTTAAGGGAAATTTTCGGTAAATTTTTCCCACAAACGTACTTAATTTCTACCTAATTTTAAACGCTGTTTTATTTTGTAATTTTTATTACTTAATTGTTTACGCGCGCTTGCTTTTTAAGTTTTTCTTTTTTATTTATTTTCATTTCTTTTTTTTTACAATATCATTTTTTTTAATGTTTTATTATTTTGTATTTTGAATATTTTGAATAAATGTTTGAACGTATGAGGTTTGCTTTTGTTTATGGCCGTCGGAAAACGAAGAAACGTTGCAGGATTTTTATTCCTGACGACGAGTTTCTAGCGGCGGCCTACATTAGGTTTTGGTTGTTGTCGATTTTTGTTGAGTGTGAGATTTTTTTGGGAAATTTTCTCGTGACGTTGATACTGTGTGAAATTTCTTTGTTATAGGGTGCCCGAAATGCGGTCTGAAGCGGGATGTGGGGAGATGCCGCATCAAGATGCAGAATTCAAGAAATTGTGTAAAATTTTATCAATAAAGATTTTTTCTGCGAAATGTGTACTTTTTTGAATCCTAGAAGTATTTTAATTGGCTTGAGAGTGTTTTCGCTTTAGTAGCGCCTCTCTCGATGCTGTTTGAGAAAAAGGGAGTGATTTTTCATTTTCTTTTATATCGTAGAATTTTTCATTTGTATTAGTTATAGAAATTGTGTGCTTAATCTTTCTTGTCTTTAGCAGCAATCGGCTTTTGAGGTGCGTCTATATGCTGAAAATGTTTGCTAAGTTTAGTAAGTATCGAAGTTTTGATCTTTGTCGTTTTTTTCATTTTTATTTTTGTGATTTAAATATTTTGGTAGATTTTTAGGTAATTTTAAGTTTTTAGTTATTTTTCCTTGAGTTATCTTTTGGGTCGAAAAATTCTTTTTTTTCGATCGGCCATTTTTATAAGTTAAAAGCATGTAATTCCATTGGAGTTGGTTTCTTCTGCGGAGTGGTTTGGGAATGCAGTTGCGGAATCGAGAAGTCGAAGTGGAGATGGTTTTCTGAAGCAATTTGATGAGGGAAGCAAAGGTGTTGTGAAATTTTTCGATTGTGTTTGGTCAATTTAGCAGTTAGAAAATTGTATCGTTGTTGTTCAAAGGTCTTTGAGCTTTTGTATCGGCTGTTGTATTGTATGTTTATTAGGTATTTTTGAAATAATTTTTTGTAGCTTATCTACGCATGTTTAGCACCTACTTGGGAAATATTTTTCGACGTAGTTAGATTTTTTTTTCCGATTTGTTACTGAAAAGAAAAAAAATTGTTCTACGAAGCAACACAGACGGTGTTTGTTTAAACGTCGCACACTTGAAAATTTTTTTTTAAGTTATACCGGTGCGAAAAATATCGGAGGTAATTTAAATTTCGAAATCGTTTTGCGTGTGTAGTCGATTCGAAAATAGATATTGCTTAGATAATTTAACGAACGAATTTTTGTCGTTTTTTACTAACCGCTTCACGTTGTTGTTTTTCTTTGGTATTTTCAAACACGCAGGTAAATCGGGCTCCGGGTCGAGATCGCGATGCACCTATACTCGTAATCAAATCCAAGAACTGGAAAAAGAATTCATGGTTAGTCACTACGTGTCCAGTCATCGCAGGCTTATATTGGCCTCGAAGTTGAACTTGACCGACAGACAGATCAAAGTTTGGTTTCAAAATCGACGCTCGAAAGAGAAACGTAACTCGTACTCGTCCGAGTACCCGGAACCGTTATCGAACGTTACAGATAATCAGTCGAACGACGAACACGAGCAACGTATCTACGAGAAAGCCTTGTCCGCTGTCCAAAAGGAAGACTCGTCCGGTGAAACCGAGCAACACGTTGCCGAACATCCTCTGAAAAAAATCATGAAATTGATGCCTCATTATTATTCGGATTAAATGCTTTTCCGAAAAGGTGGGCCAGGGCATGAGAAGAGCTTCCGAAGCGCTCTTCTCGTGCTCGCCTTTTTACTTATTTTTTCGCTTCAGTATTGTATTGTATATTGTTTTGTGATTCGGTTATCTATCCTCTTTAGTATCTGTGGGATCTCGTACGATAAGGTTATTTTTTTCCGAGACGTTTGACTCCCCTTGGAACCTCTGTGGTGGCCTTTTTCAAAGGGGTTAAGTATTTCGTATATTATTCGTTTTTTTTTTGACGAATTTAACGCAATATCTTTTATTGGTCTTCCTTTGTTTCGTTGATTTGTCTAATTTGTGAGTTGACGTAGTTGAGGAAACGTTTTTCAACGACTGTGGTTACAATCAAAAGCAATTTAGGTTTTTTTTTAATTTAAATACTTTTAAGATTTTTTTCGGTTCGAATTACGCTTCAACGATCTAGTACACTTAAGAAGGAACAATTTTGTTTTTTTGCATTTATTTTCATTTTATTGGTAGAGTTAATCATCAAAATTCTTATTCTTGATCTCATTTCTATTTTAATTTTTTTTCATGTATAAATACTTATTTTTAACGTAACTATTTGAATAACATTCCCAAGATTTTGCTAATGTTCGAGTACGAGCTCTCTGTATGTTTCTGTTCCTGTGCGCATAATTATCATTTTTATGCGGTTTTAATTCGTCTAGTCAGCGTTTCAATGTATTCTATTCGATGTAATTTATTTCGCGTGAGAGAAATATTTTAAAACGTTGATTTCATTTTTGCCGCAGTTTTTTCAAAACTGATCGATTAACCTGATTTTTTTTGAAAATTGTTTGAAAAAGATATCTTGAATGAATTTTTTAAATTTTTCATCGCATTATATTTTTAGTCTTATAAAATGTTGGATCATCGTACAAAACGTTATCGACAATGTACTCGAAATTTTTCATTTTGCGACATTTTGAAAAACTGTGTTTTTTCCTCTATTTTAAGTCGAGAAGTATTGGAAAGATATACACATATGTAGTTGGGGAGCCCGCGTAGAAGGGAAGGGTAGCCCCCCCCCCGATTTGACGGGATATGTTTTTTTTTTTGAAGAAAGAGTCCTAAGAGACATGATAGAAGTGAAAATTAAAAAAATAGTGGGGGCAACTTACAAAATGGCGACCTTTTTCATTGTGAGATAAACGATGTTTTATAATGTGGCCTTTAGGGGGTTAAAAAGTGGGTGTACGAAAAAAATGATAATAACTAAAAATGTTCCTTGTAAAATTTCCTTTATATTGAGTTATTAACCTTATTCACGTAGAATGTAAAGTTGACGAGAAAAACGCGGATAAACTTTACCATATATTTTCTCCACAATTGATAAATGTATGATTTTTTACTTTTTTGCCCGTAACTCAAGATGTAATAGGTTTACAAAAAAAATTATAATAACTAAAAATATTTCTCATCAAATTCTTAACAAATTATCATATACACGGTTTTTACATAGCGCAATGCCGACGAGAAAACCGCGCGTGAAATTAGTCATCTTGCTAGCGTTGCGTTATGTAGAAACCGTTCGTATGATAAAAGTGAAAAATCACTCATTTTTGTCAATTACGGAGCAAATATATGGTAAAGTTTACTCGCGTTTTTGCCGTCAACTTTATATTCTACGTGAATAATGTTAATAACTCAATATGTAGGAAATTTTACAAGGAACATTTTTGGTCATTATCAATTTTTTCGTACATCCACTCCCTCCCCCTTGGAAGCCACAACGCTCACCTGTCAATCAACAGGGCCGCCATTTTGTGAGTTTCCTCCACTTCATTTTTTGATTAATATGTTCCCTAGGACTTCCTCTTCAAAAAAAACATGTTCCGTCAAATCGGCAGGGAGGTGCCGTACCCTTCTATGCTGGCTCCCCGACTAATAGCTTTAAAAAATCTGTATACAATTCGTCTTATTTTCCTCTCAAGTCGTGAAACTCTCTAATATGGCCCTAGAATTCTATTTCCCCTCATTGATATCCCATTTTTCCACGGTAATTTGAAAATTCTACGATTTTCGTGTTGAAAACACGTTAGAGAAGTAGCAGAACGCGGCGAAATACGTCGTTCTTTAGACGCGGGTTATCGATGAATGACGCGGAGGCGTTTGTCGTTACGCAGTGTTGCGTAGTTGGGAAATTTTCATGTGCCAAAAGTTCCGGTGGACTTGTTTCTGTTTCGTGATATGTAGGTGTAATATTTCATTTTTAGTATTGCGAGATTTTTTTTTTCATTTTAGAATTAAAGTGTAATTTTTGTATTGTACGTATATTTACGTTTAAGATATGAATTTTAAAATTTCAACGAAATTTCCCTCTGTTGCTCTCTTATGTTCATTTCCTCATTTTCCTTCAATACTCTTCTGTATATTTCCCACGTTTTATAATTATGAAAAAATTATGTAATATAGTTGTTTTGGTAGGTTAGTTAATTTAAGATGTTGGTTTTTTTATCCGATTTACCTTTCTCTTCACGTTATGCTCCTTTTCTTACCGTTGTTTTAATAATTTTTTTAATAAGTGTATAATTGTTTCTTTTGTTATCTAGTAGTAGTTGAGTTTTAGGATGATTGGTGAATAAGAAGGGGGAAACCTCAGGCGTGGAACAACGTATTGCGTTGTTTTGGTCCTTTTTTTTTCGTTTTTTCGTTTATTTTTTCGCGTATGTATGTACGACATTTACACGTGTTTGTGTGGTCGAATTAGCGTATGTATAATATTTCAACGAAATAACCGATTTATCGTCGGGTTTAAAATTGGAATTAAATTTACAATTATTATTATGTCAATTAAAAATTACACTATATTTGCATGGGTCGTAATTATTTCGTGGAATTTTGTCTGTCGAAAATTGCGAATCGCCCGAAGATACGGAAGACGAAGAGGACTCGGGTAAAGGTTATTTTAAATTATCGCATATACGTGTTGTATTTAATAATTTTGTCGATACTTTTTAGGAAATTGCAAAAAAGCCAGCCTTTTTTGGGAGACGGTGTATGTTGAAAATTTACGCGCAGCCTATATTACGCTTTCTTTTAACGTATTCTTATGTACTTTCTTAGCTGTGAAATTTAATTATATCGGAATGCCTATTGTATCGCGTGTGCAACTCGTACGCGTACCGATTTACTAATTACGTATTGTTTGTAGGTGAATCGGAGTACGATTTGATCGCTTCGGACGTGGTAGAGGTGACGCAGTCCGCCGTCAAGACGACGTCGTCGGCGTTACGACGTATACTGAAGAATATCGGCGCTAGCGAGCACGCCGAGTACCGGAGCAGCGGCAGTAAACGTGGCAAGAAATCGGTCATCTGCAAGGCAGGCTGCTGCACGGATTCGCGTAACGATTCCGCCGAGCATTCCAAGAAGAGATTCACGCCGTATCAGGTGGAGGTGCTGAAGAAGGAGTTCATCGAGTCGCCGTACATATCGCAAAGTCAGGCGGCCCTTATCGCTCGTAAAATCGGCCTGAAGAAGTTGCAGGTTCGTAAGTGGTTCTCCGATTATAGGTGCAAGATTAAAAAGCAATCTGTCTCGATGGAGGACGAATCGTCGTTATCGGTGGGTTTCGCGCAGTCCGAGAATCAGCCTTATGACAAAGACGAAGGCGAATCTGACGCCGAAGAGATTTCGGTCGTCGATGACGATTATCCCAGTGTTGATTATAGATGCGGCAGTGGCCTACGTAAGAAGTTGAAAAAACGCTCGAAAAAAGATACCGAAGACGATGACGATGAGCAAACGAATAAAAAACGTTTTAGCCCGCATCAGGTTGAAATGCTGAAAAAAGCCTTTGAAAATTCGCCCTACATAACGCAAAGCGAAGCCGCCGTCATAGCTCGTAACACCGGACTGAAGAAGATGCAGGTTCGTAAGTGGTTCTGCGATTACAGGTGTAAAATTAAAAAGCAATCGTTGCGTTTGCAAAGGCTGCAAATGCTCGAAGATGAGAAATCCAAAGACGGCAAATTTACCAAAAGGCAGTTATCCATTAGGCGTCTGATGAGGTTTCACGAGCAGTCCAGAAACGAGAACGATACCGATATCGACGTCCAAAGATACGAATCGAAAAAAGTACGAGTCGGCAGGAAGAAAAGACAAGATTTCGGATTTAATTTCACCGAAGACCAGATGAAAATATTGAACGAGGAATTCCTACGTTCTCAGTTTATCAACGAAGAAAGACTAACAATCTTGGCCGAAAGAATCCAAGAGAAAAAGACCACCATTAAAAATTGGTTCACCAATAAAAGATACAAGACCGCCGAATCCGAGCAAAAATTTTGGACCGACTTAATTGAAGGAACTTGTGATACGTGAGGTTTTCCAGCGAATGGTCATTCGCTGAGGCAGCCAGGATATTCAGTTTTCCTACGAATTGATATTAAAAAAAAACGAAGTATATCTGTGTGTAATTTTTTCTTTATAGAATCCTCGCATTTTTTGTTTTGTTCGTTTGTTTGTTATTTGTGCGCTTGAAGTATTGTTGGATATCTCAGTTTATTTTTCTTTCTTTTTTTCTTTTTTGTACCTTGAATTTGCCCCGATCAATTATCAAGTAATTTGGGATTGCTACGAGATGGAGCAAAGTCTGTGTTGGAATTTTTTTTATATATTTTTTTTTTACCACTTATGCATCACATTATTACTTAATGTTGCCCAAATTAGGTGAAACTTTCTTTAAGTTAATTTTATCGAATACTTAAGGCTTAAATTTTGCTTTGAAATTGAATGTTGCAGCTATGTAAGCCTCACGATTCCCCCTTTTTTATTCTCTCATCATCCCAAAGAGCTTAATCCTCAGGATTTTTATACCTAGCTTACTAAGTTTACCCTTTTTGTGTAATTTTTTTTATCTTATTTTTTATCATTTGGCTACTTCCATTCTATTTATTTTTTTTTTAAAGAAAATTGGAATTGGATTTGAATGAGAATACTCGTTTTTTTGTCGTTGAAAATGTCGTGTGAATTGTGTCGTTTTTTGTGTCTTTTTTAAAAATATTTTATTTATTTACGTGAATATTGACGGGAGAGATGGTTCTTTCGAAGGGAGTCTTCTGAACGACTAAGTTTGAAAAATTGTGAACATTTTTACCAAGGAATCGTTTAAAAAGTAATTCGTTCGCGAACATTCGAAATCGTCGTCGTTGCGAACGATGTGAATTTTTTTAGCCGAGTTGAATATTTCTTCGACGAGATGATCGTTCACGAACGATTCTTCGATACAGAATTTCATTCGTGAATAGGGCTTTATTCAAAATAACGTTTCTTATAAGTCTTGATGGGATATTTATGTGGGATATTTCTTGTAGAACTTTGGATGATTTGAGGGAAAAACTTCTCGAACAGAAGTTCTTGGAAACCAAGTGAACAATATTTTTTGTTCCTGCAATTTTTTCATATCTCTTTAAACTTCGTCACAATTCGATTTTTTTTTAAAGTGCCAAAGTAATTGAAAAATGTACAAAGATACAAAAAAATAATAATACAAAAATTACTTCTCATTTAATGATCTACAACCTGTTGCAAAATTTTTCTCTCGGTTTACCTCAAACTTCACAAAAATTCTTCGACGAGAGAGCTTCGTTGCGACGACAACAATGTAGCAAAATTGTGGAAAAATTTGAGGATATAAGAAAAAAATGTTTATTACAAAAAATATCCCACGTTTGATTTTCAATTACTTGTTTCAAAAGTTTTCCCCTCAAGTCACCCTAAACTCCACAACCCCCTCTATCTCATAAAAATTGCATTTAGTAGAACCTCGATTATCCGACCTCTGATTAACAACGCTAAAAAAGTCGGATAATTGTTCATTATCCAATTATTGATGAATTTTTGAATTTTGATTAAATTAATAATTAAAAAATAGAAAAATTTTTCATTTTTTCCCCAAAAAACCAGTCAAAAGTTTCTGCTTGGGCTCAGTTATTCATTTTTTTTGGTCATAAAATTAAACCAAAGCATAAACTTTTAATTGACTTGAAAAAAAAAATTGAAAATAGTTTATTCATGAAAAATAAAAAACCAAAAAATACATTTTTTTCTGTTTAAATTTCTATTACTTGAATAAACGTTCTCTTCAAAGTATTAAAGATTCTCGTCAATTTTTTTCGTTATTTATTGAGTTTCAACGAAAATCGATTACCCCACTTTTTGGGGTATCCCATCCCTCTCCGCCCCACTTAGGGTAGGATAATTGAGGTTCTACTATATAAGGATCCTTATTTTGAATAAAACCTTACAACCGTGTCTATTTTAGGAACTGCCCAAAAGTTCCAATTTTTTGACAATGTTCAAGTCGTTCGCGAACGAATAAAATATTTTAGCTTGTTTTTTGAACAATATTGCATCTTTTATGTAGTTCCTTACCCAGTGCAACGTTTTTCGAACGGCCGAAAAGTATTTCATGGTGAATCATTGTTGAATGTTGAGTCTTTTCTTTGTGAAACTTTTATCTGCTAATGACTGATTCATCTTGTGGGAAAAAATTCATTAATTTTATGTATCGGAATTTCTTTTTTTTCAACGGAACAAAATGAACCCGAATTTTACTCCAATGAAATGAAAGTTATACCGTTCACTTTCTTGTAAATAATCCATTTTTTATACAATCAAGTAACATTGCATAAGTTTATATCTATGTTTAAAGTAATATAAGTATGCGCCTTTTATTAAACATAAAAAAAAACAAAAAAAAATTGAGGCACATTTAAATACGTGTAAAATGTGATTTATTTTTAAGCGCTTATTTAGCGATTATTTTCATTTTTTTTTTAACCAATACGCTTTAAGTGAAACGCTTTGAACATAACCATGCCAGATGCATTTATACGCGAGGCTTTTTATTTTATTTTTCGAATATTACTCGAAAATTGAAAAAAAAAAATTGAAAAAATACATTCCTTTTGTGTTAGCCTATTGGCGATACTTTTCGAGATTGAAATTTTATTCTAGGCGGAACTTACGAAATGAGATTTTTTTAGTGAACTTAACTTTAAGGCTTTTTTTTCTAAATAAATGTTTATAGTATTTATACAAAAAGAGAAAAAAATAATCACGTAATTTTTGTAATTGTTATTTTGGAAAATAAAAATAAATGTATTTTTAAATATTGCGTCCTTCGTTTAGTTACGTTTATCGGTATTATTTTTATTTTTATTTTTTGTATTAATCGCAAGAGTTAATGTGAAGAGTTTTTATTTCGCTTTTAGTTTGTTTATATATTTTTTATATTTATTAGGCTAGATGGAGTCATGGAGTTTGAATAAACGTAGGCCCTAGGCCTATGTGTTTTTTAAACGTAAATCAATTTTTTGTCAGCAGTTTGAAAATTTCACGGAAACGAAGTAAAATTAGCGTTATTTTTCAACGCTTTTTCATTTTATTTCGTCGTGGTTTTTATCGTAAGTTATGAAAACGACGAGTTTTCGTCTCGAGTTTTTCATTGTTCGAAGTAGTTTTTTAATTTTTTTCGCATTTAGAAATTGAATGACTTTATTTTTTATCGAGGTCTGTATAAACCTCTGTATGGCTTTATTTTGTTTGTCGTAGCGATGGCATTTTTATTTATTAATAGCCTAAGTTAAAGTATTAGAATATTGGGGAAAATTTAAAAGCTAAATATTCGTTGTAGTTGCGCTTAATATGTGTTCTATTTTGCATGTTTTCTTTTTTTTTCGTTTGCTTTTTAAATTTCAAGGTGAAGGGATTTAGTTTAGAAAGCACGAAATTGTAGGCTTTACGATACTAATGAATGAAATTTTTTCCGTAGATAGCGGAGCTCGTATTCAAATCAGTCGAAAGCAGTCGCAAAAACTGCAAAAGTTATTACTGGAGAAAGACGGGGGAAATGGTAAATTCACGGACGAGGAAATCCGTCGAAATGCTTCGCGCCTGAAAATTCCCGCCGTGAAGATACGTTACTGGCTAAAGCAGCGTAACGCCTTCGACGAAGGAGCGCCGGCAAAGCGGCCTTTGAATAAGACGAAAATGTTGCTGAAGAAACGACGTTGTAAGCTGTTCAACGATTTATCGTACGAGAAGAAGGTGAAGCTGTTGAGGAAGACTAACAAGGTCACCAAATTCACGGTATCTTTTAATCAGCAAATGGCCGACGAGTTCGGCGTACCGGCCGACCAGCTGAATAATTGGTTGAGGTATAAGATACAACGTAATGCTAATGTGAAAAAAACCCTAACTAGCGGTCTGGTGGCTTCGTTGCGAGAGAAATTCGAAGAGTACGATTATTTGGACGAAGATAGCGCGATTTTGTTGGCGGACGAGTATAACGTGACGGTGGCTTTGGTGAAGAAAGCCTTCGCCCAGCGTAATACTCCTACTAGGTCGACGAAAAAGGCCATCGCGGTGACGCCTCCTCCGCCGGTGGACTCGTCTACGGCGAAGAAGTCGAAATACAAGACGGTCGATCAGAAGAACGCCCTATTCGAAGCGTTCCGAGAATCGCCGACGATGACGAAAGCCGACACGATCGCGGAACTATGCAATAGCACTGGCCTCCGCAGCAAGCAGATTTCCAAGTGGTTGAACGTAATGCGATCCAAGTGGTCGCAACATAACGAATCCAGCGCCAAGAAATTGCTCACTCGTGGCATGAAGAAGGCTCAGCTTGTCGAGCTTGAAAAGGCATACAGACGTAATCGATTCCTCGACGACGAGCAACTGGACGATCTGTGCAAACGTATCGATAAGCATAAGAGAGCGATCCAAGGTTGGTTTTCTGATCGTCGCATATACGAGATACGTTCCAATGATAAGAACATCATTGATGTCGAAGCGTCTTCTAAGAAGGTGCCTCCGGCTGTCGAACATGTCGCGGAATCTACTCCGGCCAGTGAACAAGAAGACGACGATGAATTTTTCAATTCCCTGACCGAGGATCAGAAAGCGCAACTAGTCGAAGCTCGAACCAAGTTCAACGTCGCGTATAAAAGACTATCGAATCAGATTGGCATTCCGGCCGATAAGATCGAGAACTACATTAAATCCTGGCGTATTCGCACCAATTACATAACCAGAGTACCCAATAAGCGTAATTTATCCGATCGCGTTCATAAAACTTTAATGAGTCATTTTCAGCAGACCGATAAAATTTCAGCGAAGCAGGCCGTCATATTGGCGAAACGTTTGAATATACGACCGGACCAAGTGAAAAATTGGTACCATTCGCGCCGCCGGGCTATTCGATCAGTTGGAGGTGTCGTTTCGTCGGCCAACGTACCCAAAAGCGTGCCCATCAAGCAGAACACCCCGCCGGCGGTTCGAACCAAAGCGGCTCTCAAATGTATAAATAAAGATAAACGCAACAGAATAGACGTTTCTCATAAACAAAGGTTATTCGAAGAGTATAAAAAATCGCCTCAAATTTCCGGCTCGAGAGCCATAGTAGTGGCTGCGCAATGCGGTATGACGCCTATTCAAGTACGCAAATGGTGTTACAATTTCGGTAAATCTATTTCCGAACAAACGCTGACGAAAGTGATTAGTTGCCTGGATAAGGACAACATCGGTCGCGAAGCTAGAGCTAAACTAGAAGAGCAATATCGTTTTCGACGTTATATCGAGGAAAGCGAAGCTGATGCGATAGCCGAAGAATTCAATTTGACGAGAACCCAGGTGAATAATTGGTTTATTAATGCTCGTTATTACGAAATCCTTTGCGGAGAATATCCCGGTTCGCAAAAGACATCGGAGTCGTTCTACGATTCTTTGGACGAAACGGTGCGAGCTCGTTTGAAAACCGAATTGAAATCGTATCCTTTGGACGACGAAACGCTGGATGATTTAGCGGAAGAGTTGGATTTACCGTTGGACGAGTTGAAGAAGTGGTTCGAATGCGAGGCGTGTAAAATTCGTCGTAAATCTTCGGCGGCACCGGTTCAAGTGTCGATTAAGCAGAAGGAACTGCTCGATTCGGAATTCGATATCGATCCGGTTGTGACGGATGATCGCGCGAGGACGTTATCGAAACGTGTTCATATGACGATGGATCGTATCAAACTTTGGTTTGAAAATCGCCAAGAAGAGAAGATAAAGGAAAAGGAAGCGGACGAGGCGAAACTCGTGAAGCACAAAATATCGCCGATTACCATCCGCATGTCTAAATTCCCCTCCTTGTCTTCGAAGCTCCACCAAAGTCCACCTTCCGATTCGAAACCCTCGTGTACGATTCCAGCTCAACAGAATAAGCTGTTCGAAGAATTCAAACGATCTTCCGTACTGAACGACCAGAGACTCGACGAATTGAGCGAACAAACTGGTTTGTCTACCAAACAGATCCAAGCTTGGTTCAATTGGTTGCGTTCGAAATTATCGTCTTTATCGAAGGAAAGTCTTACCGATGAAAATCGTAATAGAAATTTAACCTCGGAGCAATTACAAGTATTGGAAAAAGAGTACGGAGAAAGTCCCTATATTGATCGAACGAAACGTAATTTGTTGTCGGAATCGATTGATTTGCCTAAAACTACCATAAAGAATTGGTTCGCTAATAAACGTTACCACGAAATCCTCTATAATTCAAGTTTCACCGTTGACGAAGCTGAAAAAGAATTTTCCGAGCCATCGGAAGAGGAAACTGAAAATGGAACGGAAACTGTGATAGATTACGACTGGGAAGACGAATCCTTAGTCCCGAAATCGACGACCGATGGCGAAGTATCTAACAACAACGAGGACGAAGACGATCGTCGATTCGATCTAGACGCTTTATTCGAACCTGTTGAGAACGATGACAGCGACGAATCCGAGCTAGAACATTCGACTTGCGATGCATTTAAAGAAGATTTCACTAGTTTACCGTATCAGCCTAAAATTCGTTTCGCGATGCCTCTCGGCAAAGATTTGGAACCTTCTGAAGACGTCGAAAAATTATTCTGGTACGTGAAGAAAACACCGAATAAAATGGGCGGAAATCTCGATAACGAAATAGACAACGAAAAGAAACGCGTATTGGAGAGTGAATTCAGTAAAAATCCTTGGCCCGTCATGGATCGAATTTCACTTCTATCGAATAAACTACAAGTCAGCGAACCAAAAATTCATTGGTGGTTTATTAAAAAACGTTGTTTCCTTACGAAGACAATCTTAAATTTACCATCACCGCAACCAAAACCCGCACCTAAAAATGTCCTAATCGACCTCACCGACGATGATCCAATGACCGGCGATACCGCCGAAAATGATACTCTGGAAGAATCGCAAATAAAATTGGAACGATTTGCCGACGATAGCGTCGAGAATGGTGATTCTGTCGAAGATACCTCTTTCGATGAACCACCTACCGAGCGTCGAGAAGCTTTGCAGTTATCTAACGCAGCTCAATCCGCAAATGATAACTCGACCGTAGTTAAGAAGAAAAAAAAGAAACTCCCGTTGACCTCGCATCAACACGCTATTCTGATGCGAGAATTCAAACGTAAAAAATTCATTAGCACGTCTCGAGCGCGTATGTTGGCTCAAGATTTAGGTCTTTCTGTTACTCGAGTCGAATCTTTGTTTGAAGTATGGAGAAGAAAAATCGAGAGAAAGGGTAATTCCGCCGAAAAGGTTTCATCTATGAAAACCATTAATTCTACCATTGAAGCTGAACTCGAAGCGGAATATCTCAAAAGCTCTGATTTGAACGATTCCAGAGTAGCGGCCATCGCTTCTAATTTGAAGATTTTGAAAAAGGTCGTCAGAAAATGGTTCCTGGAAAGAGCGAAAAAAACAGAAGGGTAGCCAATGAAGCATTTCCTGTTCTGACCACAATGTTATTCGCTTTATTTTATAGTTGATCAACTTTTAAGTGTTATGTTTCCTCGTTTTTTCTATTTTTTATGTAGGTACTTCCGTTTCTTCGGAATTAGTATTTTAAGGGAAATTTATTGACAATGACATCACTTTTTTGTAACGTTTTTCATGCAATTTTCACAGTTTTTCGTTTTGGGAAATTGTTTATGTTTTTTTTTAATTTTACTTTAATAAAATACAAAGTTTTTTTCTTTTCTATTTGACCATTCTCAAGTTTTTGGAAATCTTGATATTTTCGTTTTATTCCGTCTTCAAATTCTTATTTTTTGCCCATTTTTTATTTTTTCAGCGACTATTTTCACGATTGTATGTACCTAAAAATTATTTACGCAAGAACGTTGCTTTATTCATCCATTTAAATAATTTCCAACCCAGTACTTGAGTGTCGTTTTGTACTGGGAGTTCAACAGATGAATGACAACATGCCAGTGATTTTATAGTATTTTTATTAATTAAACGAAGACACGTAATATTAACTTCTAAATTACATTTTATAATTATAGAAACCATAAAAAACGACTATAAAATTACAAACTACATTACGAATCCGCTGTCACCCCACTCGCGATGGATCTTCTGCGCGCATCCCACACTCTATGGTGGTGCTAACACTGTTATAGTACCCCTGGTGGTGAGGAGCAGTAGCCCCATGCCCACACGCTCCTGCGTAGGGCTGGGCCTGCGAGTCTACAAGTTTCTATCCTGACGATTTTCTCTGTGACATTATAGTCATCTTCTAATGTATCTTATACCTTCTACCATCGACATTGCCCATGTAGAAGGCTGGTTAATAAATTAATCCACTTCCACCCTCTTTCCTGAACATTCCTGCCGTCCTGCCACATTCGTTTATTATCGAAGTTAAGTTAACAATTTAAATTATAAATAATAATTCTCGAAATGATATTGCACCGCCATATCCACCCCAACTTTCAACAATTTTCTCTTGAACAGGTCGCTGATCAAGAAATGACAGGTAATTTACCAAACCATATCTCTTATCATCATCTTAATTAGACTGTCTTGTGCCTTGTGTCGAATAATAAAATTAGTTCTTATTTGAAAACTATAGAAGCGCTAGTTAGTTCATTTTCTTGAAATTTTTCGTTAGGCCGATAATCTTGCGATCCATTTGAAATTATGAGTCACAGACAGCTTGTCGGTTTGGTTTTTTGTTGATGTAGTGTTGTGTTTGTGTGTGTGTGTGTGTGCGTGTGTGATACGACACTGCATATGAAATCGCCATGGCAACAGGTGTTAGCATGTAAGCATGATTGATATTAATATATCATAAATTTTTTAAATTATTAATCAATTCGTACGAATGTAGAATCTTGAATTAAATTTCCTAATTAGTTCTCGAATGAACATAAGATGAGAACGATTCCGACTTGGGTAGATAAAGTTCATAATTCTAGTAAAATCGAACAATGGTATGTACGTTATTATATCATAACTATTACAATAGTAAAAATGTATTTTTATTCGGTTTTTAATGATTTGATTTTGTTTGCAGTATCTATGATCTTTGTTTCAATCCAGATGGATCTCAGTTGATAGTAGCAGCGGGTCAAATATTACTCGTGTATAGTTGTATGAATGGATCAGTGGTACAAACACTTAAAGGTATTTTTATCATTTCTCAGTTATATCTCTATGGATTAGTCGTGTGATTACGTATGTGTGTATCTTTACAATTGTAACCTTATTTCTCATGTTATGACCAGGTCACAAAGACAATATTTACTGTGTTAGTTATAGTCACGACGGCAACCGGTTCGCTTCAGGAGGAGCCGATAAAGTAGTGATTATATGGACATCTAAATTGGAACCATTACTAAAATATGTGTAAGTACTTTGATTCTCATTTTCGTGTAATTTAATCTAATTTGCAGTTTTAAATTTACAGGCATAATGACGCCATACAATGTTTCGATTTCAACCCGGTTTCGGGTATGTTGGCTAGTTGCGCCATATCAGATTTCTCATTTTGGACTTTGGAACAAAAATCCGTGCAGAAGTACAAGGTAACATCTAGAATAAACTCGTGTTCGTGGAACTCGGATGGTCAGTATTTAGCGTTGGGCTTGGCCAATGGCAATATATCCATTCGAAATGTGTATGGCGATGAGAAGTATCTTATTGAAAGAGAAGACTGCGGTTCCTCTGCTGCTATTTGGGCGCTCTCATTTAGTCCTAAAAGGTAATGCATTTCTATTAACGACTGGTGTCATGATCGTAGATTTTATATCGATTTGTTCTCATTCCAGGTCCGAAGATGATATTTTGTGTGTGACAGATTGGTCTCATAAATTATCGTTTTATTCGATAGACGGTAAAAATGTAAGTATTGATTTGATTTTGATATATTGTAAAGATCGTAGACATAATATACTCGGTTTCCTTATATTAGATCGGTAGAGAAAGAAATCTTGGTTTTGAAGCGCTTTCGGTGAATTACTCGCTGAAAGGAGAATATATATTGGTAGCTGGTTGTAATAGGCGGTGTTTGTTACTCAGCCACGATGGAATTAAATTGGAAACCATCGGAGATGAACAAGAATCGTGGATTTGGTGTTGTAAAGCTCATCCATCTGCTCCATTTGTGGTTCGAATATTTTTCTGTTTTAAAAAATGGTATTATATGATTTCAAAGTACGTTTTTTTACAAATTTTGGTATTATTTCAGGTGTTCGGTTGTCAAGATGGCACAATAGCTTATTTTCAATTGATTTTTAGTACCGTTCATGGACTATATCGTGAAAAATACGCTTTCAGGTGAGTTGATATGCGATACCTGTCACAGCAGAGGTGCAGTCGTGTTTTCGTTTTTGTGGATAATTTTGCATCTTTTTTTTTCTATTCAGGGAGAACATGACCGATGTAATAGTTCATCATCTTATTAATAACGAAATAGTTCGCATCAAGTGTAGAGATTGGGTGAAGAAAATTGCCGTTTATAAACATCGTCTCGCTGTAAAGTTGTTTCAATTTACAAATATTTTCCGGTTTCAGTTAAATTACAGCATGTCCTGAAATTTCTAGGTTTTGCTACCAACCAAAGTGGTTGTGTACGAACTACTCACCAAAGAATCGAACCAGATGCAATATCAAATAAAAGAAAAACTCAACAAATCGTTCGAATGCAATTTACTGGTCGTTTGTTCGGAACATCTGATTTTCTGTCAAGTAAGTTTGCACCTTTCACTTCTCGATTTTTTGTTTTCATTAATATTGCACCTTTGTTAATTAGGAAACGCGCTTGCAATGTTTTACTTTCGATGGTAAAAACGTCGGTCAATGGGTGATGGACGATGTAGTCCGATATATCAAAGTAGTAGGCGGAGCTGCGGGTAACGAAGGCTTGATCGTGGGATTGGCGGATGGACAGGTGCTTAAAATATACATAAATAATCCGTTTCCGACTTTGATGATGAAATCAACGGCGGCCATTTTGTGTTTGGATTTGAGCCTATCGAAGAAAAAATTAGCTGTAGTGAACGACGATAATCAATGCATCGTTTACGACGTTTCTAATAACCAAATCGTGCATCAGGTGAGGTTGCGGGTGTTTATATCGAGGCAGAATTTCAACAGATTTTTTATCTTTTGCAGGAATCGAAGGCGACTAGTGTAGCTTGGAATTCATTATACGAAGATATGTTGTGTTACTCCGGAAACGACGTGCTCAATATTAAAGTAAACGATTGTCAGCCGCATCAGATGAAATTTACTGCAAGTATTTTTGCGAATGTTTTGTGTAATTTGTGTATAAAAATTTGTAATCGTGTCTCCGTATTTCTTACTTTCAGGGATACGTTATCGGAGTTTATGGATCAAAGGTGTTCTCTTTGAATGGGTCTAGTATTGTTACCATTGACGTACCTTTGTCAGCTCCAATGTACCAATGCCTCGAAAAGAATCTTCACAAGTTTGTAATTTAGAAATTACCATTTTCTACGCTACGAAAAATTCATCGCTGATTTAAATTTTCCACGATTAGAGACGCTTTCCTTATTGCTTCGCTTGGAGTAACCGAAAACGACTGGAGAAGTTTAGCTCAAGCAGCGCTAGAGAAATTCGATCTGGAAATAGCGATAAAAGCCTTCGTCAGGGTGAAGGATTTACAACGCTTGGATCTCATATACGAATTTCTGGTAAGCAAACACTTGCGTGAATTTATACGCGCGGTATGAACTGTAGTTCGACTGTGACGCGACAATTCAGAACTTGAATTTTTTCCAGGCGAGTAAAGATCAGAATAAGGAAGCATTTATGGGAGATATTTTAGCCTACGAAGGAAAATTCAAGGAGGCTGCAAAATTGTATCAAAGAGCTGGCTGCAGTCATAAAGCTTTGTCTATGTACACAGATATGAGGATGTTTGATTTAGCGCAAGTACGTTATGCATACTTTCGTCGAAATAATACGCTACTCGGTACTTACCGAAGGAAAATTATTGGTTATTTTAAAACGTTTCCAGGAGTTCGTGAAATCGGAGAGTAGCGCTGATAAAAGAACACTCATAAGGAAGAAGGCCGAATGGGCGAAAAATGTCAACGAGCCGAAAGCCGCAGCTGAGATGTACCTATCGGCTGGCGATGTTGCGAAAGCGGTCGATATCGCGATAGAAAATGGATGGGTTGATACGTAAGCATTACAATGATATTTCAATTTTCGAATAGAATTGTTAGATACCTTTTTTATTACTTTTTACAGATTGCTCGATTTGGGTAAAAGATTGGATGCCGATGAAACTGAAGCTTTACGGAAAATCGCCGATTGCCTGAGTAGATTTGATAAAACGGAAAATGCTATAGGAATTTATAGCAGACTCGGTGACATCGAGAGTGTATTGCAGCTCTACATAAATACGAAAAATTGGCCGTCTGCTTTTTCTTTAGTCGAACAGCATCCCCAGTACGAGAACATTCTCTATATACCATACGCTCAGTGGCTAGTTGAAAATGATAATTTTGTGGAAGCTCAAAAAGGTAATTATCTGGTATTGTCGCTATATCTGGTGAATTAAGGCTGATTCGCGAATTTTTTCTTGCGTAGCTTTTCATAAAGCTGGTAAGCCGGAGCAGGCTACGAAAGTATTGGAAATACTTATTGAAAATGCAATCGACGAAGGCCGCTTCGACGACGCCGGATATTATCATTGGATTCTAAGCCGGCAGTATTTGGATTTAGGTGAAATTACGTAAGTTCTTTAATCATATGTAATGTAAGCCTTCGCATGTATTTTCATCATGTGCATTTGTTTCCTTGTTTAGAGAACATTCGAAAGTGGATGAGATGATCAAGAAATTCAACATACATGATCAATTGTCCAATGTGTACTACGCTTACGATGCCATTCAGAAGTACTTGGTATGAATCCACGCGAGAACATTTTGTAGAGTTTTCCATGTTAACTGAGATCTTTTCGTTTTAGGAGGAACCCTTTACATCCTATCAGCCCGAAGCTTTATTTAACATAGCGAGATACCTGTTGAACGAAGTGAAGACCAAATGCCCTAAAGGAATCACGAAATTGTATCCTTGAAAATTTTTATTATTTTTATTCGGAATTTATAACGATCCTTGACGAATTATCAGCGCGATTTTGTACTCGTTGGCCAAACAGGCGAAAAGCTTGGGTGGATTTAAAATCGCTCGACAAGCTTTAGATTGCATACAAAATCTCCGAGTTCCGTTGCATTTCCAGGTATGTGCTACTAGTAATTTCAGTTTTTTCGTAGCTTTTTGAAAATTATGTATGTTTCTATTGACGAATAACGTAAATCTTTGTGCAGGATTTTGTAGACATGTCGAGTATTATGATAAAAGCTAAACCATATCACGATAACGAAGAGTTACTCATTATGTGCTACAGATGCTCGTCCTATAACCCTTTGGTGGTTTCGTCTCTGTCGTCGTCTGGTAACACGTGTTTAAATTGTCGTCAGCCGTTTGTTTTCTCGTTTGTGACATTTGGTATGTTGAACGTGTTTTAGGATTATTGTTAGATTTCTCATTTTTTTTGTTTTCACAGAAGTATTACCGCTGATCGAATTCCAGTTAGAAGATGGCATTAGCGATGAAGAAGCTGTGCGATTATTACAGAGCACAAACGAACTTGCAACTAAGCAGCCGTCTTCCAGTAATCACACGAATGGCAACTTCCAAGCTTTACTGATCGAAGATTCAACTCAGAACGTTAGCGACCTATTTACCGCAACTCTTATAAATTTGGAGGTACGTATTAGGGTTTTTTGAAATTTTAATGTTTTTTTATCACTAGTGTTAATTCGGTTTGTTACAATTTAGGCAGAAAATGGTAAATTCAATCCGGTGGTCGTCAATCGAGATATATTACTTTCTCTGGATGCGAATCTCGTATTGATTTGCCAATGGCCAAAGCCATTACGATATCGTTATTACAGAAACTTGGTACCGGAATTGCAAATAATCGCGTGTAATTCTTGTTTCAAGGTATTAGGCGTTTCATCGATTTTGTAATATAAAGGGCAGTTGTAATGCTTTTGTTGTATTTAGATTTTCCATATTGATGATTATGAAATGGAAGTTCTTCGTAAAGGAAGTTGTCCGTATTGTCGCGTCGTGCCCGAGAAAAATACGGACGAAATGCATTTATGATTTTTTTAAAATTCATTTTTGTGCTGTGAAAGTTGCTGTTGTAGCAAAGCTGTGATATGTAAATGGTAAATTCATGTTACATATTACTTTATTAATTTATCAGTAGTCAGTTATTCAAATACTTTGATTAATCTTTTTGAATGTTTTAGAATCCACGGTTCATCGACGCATGATTTTTGGAAGAATCAAAACCTCTGGAAGTTCACCTTGATAAAAAATGTTCCAGCACCGGCGAATCTTCTAAAGAAGACAATGCCTACAACTTTACAAGGAACGAGTGAACCTTACAAGTGATGGATAATTGAGTTGAAGAGTAAATTCACGTTTCAATTTCAATTTCATCCATGATTGTTCTCCTTGAGTAAGACCAAAACTTAAGATATTCACATTCCATACCTATTCTATTTCATCTTGGTGATTTCTAATGTAATATTTTTCATGGGAGCGACTCCTGTTCCATCCTTACTCCTTATCATCTGATTTTGTTGATTTAAAGACTGGTACTAAGAAGTTCGTACAAGTTTTGTTTTTAGGATTTTTATTAATAAACTTCGTTGAACGGCAATACTGCTCCATTATTGGCTTATTCCGAAAGCGGAAGTATCAGTTGATCATAATCCTATTCAATCAAGAAACCTTTCGTGCTAATAAGGATCGCCTCGTTTTGAATAGAGATTCTTAAAAAACTCTCAACTATTTACCTTATTCACTAACTGAACCCCCTCCAATTTCACATATTTCCCACGTTGCACATCCTTTATTCCCCTTCTAGTACAGACATGTCATGTAACGCCTTTAAACCCCCTTGAAAATTTAACATACATTGCTACACATACACACATACCCATCCTATATTTCTTAATGGATGCAACTGCGGGTGCTGTGCGTGCAGAAACATCCATTCAGAGGACCCTTTCTCATGCCAGAAGTCCTACTCAGCCTCTAGGAACTACGCTCATACTCACTTCTTGGAAATTCACCAATGGATATCTCCTCTCTCAATGTTGACCACCACCCATTCCTTCTATGGATTGCCCTGCAACCACTTGAGAAAACATTCGTTTTGAGCTTATTCATAACATGTGGGTATTTTTGTGTGTGCCTCACCAAGTTGTAGTAGAGTACCCAAGCAGATGTATGGTCAACTGTATCTCTCATTGTTTAAAAGTTTTGAAAAACAACCTCAACACAATGGTTATTTACTATCTGGGAATTTTGTTGATGCTATATATATTTTGGTTCTGCCTTTGTGTAGGTTATCTTCGTGATAAGTGAGGTTGGGGAATTTTTTTTTCGTTATTACCCCATCCAATTCTCATGTTCGACTTCGTTTCAATTCAGCGTGGTTCAACTGTTGTTGACGGTGGTTGGTTATTTGATATGATGATGTGATGATGCACGTGTATTGGTAATGTTGGTACATATCAATTTTCTTCATAATTATTTTGAATTTTGATGACTGAAATAAGGTAAGTATGATCATTCATTATGGTTAACTAGGGGGCTACGCCCCCTGGGCCGCTGCGCGGCTCCAACCCCCAGCGGTGAGCAATGCTCACCGCCACCTCGTTCCTCGGGCTTCGCCCTTGGAACTCGCAATTGGGGGTTGCGGAACTCGCAGTTGGGGGCTGCGCCCCCAAACCCCCCTCCCATGCACTTTTATGAAAAACACTACAAAAACAATAATTTGGCAAGCTCAAAATTGTACTGCAGCTAGTCATCAGCAAGAAATAACTGTTTGACATCACAGGAAGAGAAATTCCACTAAATAAAAGATGAAATCCAAACAACCAAGATCAACCTATATTTTTTTTCAGTTTCCTTAATTCAAGTGACTTTTCAGAAAAAAATCGCTGAAAATGAGCCCATTACTTCGATTCTTCAAGAAGAAGTGACAATGAAAAAAAAAACCTAAAACCCAGGGAGCTCACATCACGAAACAATAACTGATGTCTCAAAGAAAAACATCACTAAAATCAGAGCTCAAATGATCACAAAACTTGCTATTTTTACTTGTTCATGTAGAGCTCAAAAAACCACTAAAGTAGCACACTTCTAGTTCTTTTAGTGATATTCTCCCTCTGTAATTTAAATCTAAAAATGGCAAATTTGGTGATCTTTTGAGCTCTAATTATAGTGATATATCACTAAAATTAGAGCTCAAACGATCACCAAATTTGTAGCTTTTTAGTTCTTTTTGCGGAGCTAAAAGAAACACTTAAATAGCAATATTTTAGTTCTTCTTTCATTTATTTTTCTCTCTGTAGTTCAACTCCAAGAAGAACCAAAAAGCTGCAAATTTGGTGATCGTTAGAGCTCTAATTATAGTGATACTTTGGAGAGAAAAATATCACTAAATTTGAGCTCTAATTTCAGTGATATTTCTCTCTCTGGAGTATAACTATAATTCAAGCTTTAGTGACATTTTCTTCCTGAAATATCACTATAATTAGAACTCAAATGTCAAATGATCACCAAATTAGCAATTTTTAGTTGTTTTGCAGCTCGAAAAATCACTAAAATAGCACAGAATTAGTTCTTCTTTTAGTGATATTTCTCTATGAAATATCATCATCATTAAAATTGAAGCTCAAATGGTCACCAAAGTAGCAATTGGTTTTGGGTATCTATACTTTTACTTCCTCTTTTAGTCATCTGCTCTCTTATTCAACACCTCGGGAACAACTAACTCAATGTCGCTATGAAAGTTATAGGTACATGATGTTAGTGTCTACTTCTTTAAAAAAAATCCAAGATTGTGACTCCCGTTATTTAGATAATATGATGAAAATTAAACGTTTAACAAAGTTAGTTCAATTTGAAAATGTAGATAATATAATATTTCAACAATGTTACAAACATTATAACAAAAACATGAAAATAAAAATCGTAAGCTATGTACTATATAATAACAAAGTCGCATATATTTGCATATTAAAATGAAAAGAGATTAAAATAAAAGAGATTTTTTCAAACAGCTGCCATACGCATAGCATTTATAAGAAAGGCAAACACAAGTTAGAGGATACGATATTAAAAAATTACAATAATTAGTTTAATAAAAATAATTTGAAATGTGTGGAGAGACAACATCAACTATAATTTCATATACAACAATCAATTCTTCAACGGATCTAAACTTTCTAACGAAAAGTCTTCGGTACTGATCGACAGCCCACGACTAAATCCATCCTATAAAATAACAGAATATGTTATCTATAGGGTTTTCAATTACACTCACACATTTGTAGTCGTACATACTTTCATTTCCAAAATTCGCTTATCCAACAGACCTAAGTTATGGTAATCAGAAACATTCGACTCGACATTTCCATTTACTGGTATAGAAAAGTTACCCATTCCAAAGGGGTCTTGTGGTTTTGGCCGAGGCGTCGCTGTACTGATTGCAGAACCAAAAATCTCGTCCATTCCCGCACGAGCGTTACTTTTTCCATTATTCTGACGACTTTTGTCTCTGCCAACCTTGGGTGGTGGCGCCACTATGATTGAAAACATGCATAAAAATAACGTCAAGGTGGCGTATACTGCTCACATAGGGGAACTAGCGATGTTGGTGAATTGCGGCACAGAAGAAAAAAAGGTAGAGTTGTAGCCACTTTTTTTAGGCATATAAACACTTACAGCCCGAATATCTTGCCAATTGGTGAGTTGCAGCCCACATCGAAAAATAACTTCAGCCACAACTCACCTTTTTTACAGCAGGGTGAGAGTATGCCCAAAGATTAGGAGGAAACTTCGCATCTCAAGAAATGTACGCGTCAAAAATGTAACAAGTAAATTTTGGTGGTCGTGGTTACATAAAATCGTCAGTGATGCAATCTGTAATGTTTGGGTTTTAAAAAGAAGGACCAAACAATTTTTTCAAAAAATATAGGGCTATCCACAAAAAGCGGCCCCCTGACTGAAAAATTATTGTGAAGCCCCCAGTAGAGTTACCATGATGAGCGAGTACGGAGGTTGTTCTACAACTCCTTGCACGTCTTTTGGGTCAGGTACGAACTCCTGGAGGGGGGGGGGAGGCTAAGCCTTACTAGTTTCACCCACGACTGCATAGATGGTAATGATATACTTACACACTGGAGGCGCAACTGAGGAGCCTGTTCCAATAGTTGGTGAACCGGATTTCTGATCTTTGGCACTTCGCTCATATGCTCTCGGATTGAAATCATCTTCCAACTCATCCAACAATAGTCCCTCCAATCGAGTGCCCACAATTGGATCTGGGCTTTGTTGCCTGCAGCAATTGACATACTCTTAATGTTTCTCTTTCATTTACATACGTGTGTAAAATCATTCAACGTTACACAAGCGCACTACAGTTTTTAGAACACATTCAAGTCTTACCCATTATTGGACGAGATCGAAGACCTTGGAGGTATTGGCGGTGCCGGAGATGATCCGTTATTTAGTGATAACGTACTGCTGTTATTACTGCTCAAATTTAGTAGATTTATGCTGCCTGTTGACGAAGAAAAAATTGATTAGCATAATGAGATCATTTGCTAGCGCATAGATCTAGCATAGGTTTACCATTCATACTAGGAACTGAATCTGTCGACGAGCTGGTTTTCATGCCGGATTCCGGGTTCACCTTCAACATATCTGTGATTCCATTACGTTTCATGTAACTTTGCACATCTTCCTGCAACGTAATTGAATACACCATTACCATTAGTGAATTTCGCGTGGTATAAGCTAATTATTTGACGCCGGAATACATACTTGACCGCTTATGATGTCGGATAAACGCTGCCTCAATACGTTATTCTCGTCTTCTAAATATTTCACTCGTTGGTTCAGCACCAGTAGCCTTCTCTGTACTTCCATTTCTAAAAATCGCCTGCGAACAAGTAATTCCACTTGTAATAACACCGCTATTACAACAACCGAACGTTACTTCAACGTGTTAGCACTACAATGGGGATAAGGGTATCTGTAGTTGAATAGTTTCGTAGCCCTATTCGTAATTGACATTAACTGAATCAACGTAATCGGCTTAATTAACGCGGTATCGCGGGCTTTTTTTCAACTCGATGAAAATGAGTCTTGTTCGCGTTGATTTCTCCACGCCAACGAAGATCACTAATTCGCGAAAACCATTTTATACACCGCCCTAATGAGACTGTTCACGATATCTTACCAATGTGCCAAGCTTAAGACCGCATACGAATCCGTGAAAAAAAGCAAAATTAAGCGACTCTCACAAACTCCGGGGAGCAGGCGCAAGCACGTGACCGTTGAATTACTTCAAACAGTTTAATTTTCAAATCAAAACCAACAAATAAAAGTAGCATACGCGTTGTTTATATAATTATTCCAAGGTACGCCACGGAGGCGACGTTGAACTTTACATTGTAGGCATTTCAATATACCACAACGGCAGATTGTCATTATCAATTAGTTTAAATTACGCTTCGCCGATAAAACAAAAGATCATATAGCGGTTGATACTTGAAATGAGACTAAACCGACCTCTGTGTAAGAACAGAAAGTTTTAGTAAATTCACATTTAAGTAGATGCCCCATATCTTAATCATAACCTCATAAGTCAATACATCCGGGTGGGCTATAACCGATGCAATTAGGTGAAGTTTTCATCAATGTAAGACCTCCGTTCAGTATGCGAAATTGCAGGGATACAACTCCAAAAGGGAAAAATGAGTAAATTCGTACAGAGCCAGAGAGACCAGGTTAGTGGTGCAGGTAAACATGATTGAAAGAGAAAGAAAGACGTCCTTAACACCTCACTGGTTTTGGACCAATAAACGAAAACCGGTCTCTAGTATGAAAAACATAAGACAATAGAAAGGGAACAAATAACTCAAATAAAGGTTGGAAACCTCCTACTGGGTGTGTGCCAGGGTCGCACCTCACTAGTCAGGCGTCCCAACCTTGTGTTGGATGGCCGTCCCAGTAAATGCTGCGACCCAAGGCCTGCTTCGGTCAACATTCGCGGCTGTAGACATACAGAACAGATGGAGACACAAAAGAGAAAAGGGCTGCCCAGATCCCGAACTTGAAGGTCTGAGATGTAAGGACCAGTGAGTCACGACATGATTTCCCTGCCACAGAAGTGTAGGAGTGCAGTGATCCCAAGAAGATGCGGCAGGGGCTGCCCAGATCCCGAACTTGAAGGTCTGAGATGTAAGGACCAGTGAGTCACGACATGATTTCCCTGCCGCAGAAGTGTAAGAGTACAGTGATCCCAAGAAGATGCAGCAGGGCTGTAGAAAAGAGGACAATAGAGTGTGTGGTGACAGAGGTTAGACCCAGCTACTAAACCCAGCCACAGGATGACCAGTCCTCTTAGTAAGATGAAAACCAGTTTGATTGGTAAGCAAAAAGAAGTTAAAGAAGCTAAAAGCCCATAAATAGGCACTAGGCAGCCACCTCAGGGGCCAGAAGTGCTTGTACTAATGAGGAGTAACCAAAGGATTTGCGCGGTGCTTTGCCCATATGGGTATGGTGCTGCAGCAAAAGGAAGCCAAAAGAGGCCATCGAAACCCAAATACCTTGTAACGCCAATGCCAGGGCTGGCCCAGAGGCTATAGCCAATGAAGGGAAACCAGACAGGATGCACCAATTACATCACTACCTGGGGTGATATACATCGCGGAACAACAGTAGACGCACCGGGACCGGGAAAGGTTGGCAGCAACCGTGCTACAAGCTGGGGCAGGGTACTGTGGGCTCTCTCACAGTCTCGTACCCAAGGAGGCGTGCTTGCTGACATCTGTCGAACAGTAGAGGACGCAGCCAACAGCAATGGTTCGGGTGGGGGTGTTATGACGGCAAGGAGGAGGTAAGAGCCCCCACACAAGAACCTAGTAGTACTAATAGCAACGGCCAAAGAAAATAAGTCGAGGGTACCTCAACACCCGTTTTTTGTTCTGGTTGTTTTGTGTGTATTCTGCATGTTACATCTGTAACAGACGCAGATACAACTTTACGTTTATTAGTACACGATACGAACGGCAAGACAAGACACCATAGACCAGGGCCGGTTTTAAGCGGGGGGTTTGGGTGTTAACCCCCCCCCCAGAGGTCAAGCTTCACTCGTAATTTTTACCTAATTTAAAACAACATCACTTTTAGTTATCTCTTCTTTATAAAAAAAACATTACTCATAATTTATGGAACCTAAACCCCCCCAACGAACAATCCTAAAACCGGCCCTGCCATAGACAATGAGAATATCAAGCAAAACGTAGCAATACGCTTGCGTCGAGCAAACGGTCTCAACATGACTCAACCAGTACACTACAATACTACACATTTTCATGTTTTGTTTTAGTGCATGTGGTAATTACGCGTAATTTGGGTGTCTGTTACAAAATAATCATTATACACTTCGACAGACAGGTAGACTGGATTAAACTGATAGTCCGTGGGTTTACATGGTCAACGAGACACAAAATTCAGGCGGCACCTGCCGTAATACATTAATTACTCGAATTGCACATACCACAATAGGTAAATATATTTCGATCATGTCACTTTACAAAAATACAACACATTCAACATCGATACGATAAAGATTCTTTCGCAAAAAGAAAAAGGAAAATGCCGCATTATTCAAATAATCATGGTATCGCCGATTTCCATACAATCGCAGCGTGAATAATGCTTCGCGTAAGTAAAATTTACACAATTAAATTACACCTTATACACTATTTACAAACACAACTTACGAATTATTATTTTTTTTTCATTTTTTACAAATTATGTATCACAATAAACGCGTATGTCTCCGAAAACTATTTCAAACCCGCAGAGAAAATATTTCAATAATATCTTTTATAACATATAGGTACTAATATCTTTTTGATGCAAAAAAACTCGATAAATTAAATTAATTTCGTCTAAAAATTAAACTATCCAAAAATGCAAAATTTCACGCAACACACCAAAAATCCTACACTCTTAAGAAATGAACTTGTACACAATAAATGCGCTACTCGCACAGCCTGTAAAAACACATCGACTAAGGCGTTTTTTAGTTTCGTAAAGCCAACCTCATAAACCAACGCCTTTCACACATTCAACAAGTGAACTTGGGCAACAGCACCGATGACGAAATCTCACCGGAATCGCGTCGCGCGTTTCTCGTTCCATGGCAAGAATCTTAATACCACGATAGGAGGAGGATATTTTTGTAAACGAGACCGACAAAGCTTCTACCATTTGCAAAAAACCCCCACCGAGCGTATCCTCAATTCTTCGTCGGAATATACGAAAAAAACCAAAAATTCAGCCATAACAAAATCAAGACCTTACTACGACACATACATTAAACAATTCCAAAGGCAGAGGGAAGAATACACATAGTATAAAAATGCTAATTTGAGTGGCGTACATATAGAAAAGCAAAAATATACATATAAATAAGCAACACATACGACTTTGAATGACTAGATAAGAAATAAACGTTGCTTTCTGCGCCGACCCACAGATAACAAAAACCCTCAGTGTATTTACGGCGTCCGTCCGCAGCTGGACGTCACACCGACGCTCAAAATCGCCCGCGTGCAGCTATACTAATGATACACGACGTTGATCAGACTACTCTCCGTCTTCAATCCGGCCAACGTATCCGAACAATCCGACGTTCTGAAGCTAGAACACCCGACGTTGTCGGCGTCGCCACCGAGATAGAAATTCGACACCGTCCTGGAAGCTTTGCTGTCTTTATTAGCAAACGTCCAACGTTCCAATATGGAGCCGTTGGTTTCGGCGCGTGAGCCATACTCGCAAATTCTCGATCTGGCCGCCGCGTTATCCATACAGCTAATGATACGATCCAGCATCGCGTACGTTGAATCTTTCTTCAACGGATTATTAAACTCGATCTCCAGACAGGTTTTCTCTTTGCCGTACGAAAGCGCGGTGACACCGTTAACAGCGCCGTTGCCAACGCCGCCATACATCAAATTCTCTATTTCCAACAACGGCTTAACGGAATCCGTCGATTCGTCGCTTTCGTAAAAGAATTCGTCCGTTTCGTCCGAAGACGTACACGGCGACTTGGGCTTGTACTTGGCGAACTCGGCCCTCGGCTCGGACTCATTCACCGTGTAATCCAACTTGGACCAAATATCATCCAACGTGTATCCGGCACGATCCAAAACTACGCGTCCGCCACGACCCAACCGTCGCCGCACCAAACCGACGTTACGTAGCCGTGGCGCGGTCACGTACGCCGAATAATAACGCCGGTTTTCGTTACCGCATACCTCGTCCACCTCGTAGTCCCAAGCCACGTCGTCGGCTCGAGGCGCCAAGTAGCTACAGTTCTTCTGTCTCTTGAACGAGAACGGATTCTCGTCGGCCGATAACACCGTAGGCGAGCTCTCCGATTTCTCTTCGTCCGAGCTGGCCATCAGGCCGTCGTAGCTGCCGTTGTGCACGCGTTGCCGCTTACGCCGCTTATACGGCCGTTTCTCTTTTTTCGGACTGCTATCGTCCGCGTAGAATTTCATCGGCGTTTTCTTCAGCTCTTTGGCCTTCTGGGCCCACGACAACGCTTGCGTTGCCGTCAGCGAAGCGTTCAACGACGAATAGAGCTGGGTACGTTTCAGATTCTTCACCTCGTTGAGCAACGCGCCGTTGAAGTCGCGCGCCTCGTAACGCTTCTTGTAAACGTCTTCGTGCAATTTGGCCATTTGTAATTTGAAATTTTCGCGTCGCTGGAGCAGTTGAAACAGCGTGAATACGCAATTCAGATCTTTCTTCAATTTCAGCATTTTCTCATACGACGTCTCGTCGTTTTTACGATTCTTGCGCGTCTGCATTTTATCCTTACGGCGGCGAAACGCGATATACGGATCGTTGGCCGGACCCATGCCAGCCTCCGTTTTCACGTTCGGTATCAAACTATGCTGCAGCCGGAGTCGTTTCGAGAGCCAGTAATCGTACACGGCCGTCACAACGTCGTCGTTCTCCTTCAACAACGATTTAGATTCCGGTAACGTTATCACAGAAAAATTACTATTCTTATCGAGCTTATCGATAATCGCCTCGAATTTGTCGATATCGATATTCAACGCTTTACCGTGCGCGCTCAGCCATTCTTCGTCTTCGCTATCCGCGTCGTATTCGGGCGCCTCTTGCTCCAACGCGAACGGATGCATACGTACCAGCTGCTTCGGCATTTGGTACCGGCCCGCGTACGTTTTCCGGTACATGTCCAATTTTTCCAGCTCGTTCACCTCCGGCGTCGGTATTACCGTGCCGGTCACGATGGCGCGTTGCAAATGGTGCTCGCATTCTTCATCCTTTTCCATACCGGTCGGCATTTGCGGTACGGCGCGTTTGATTTCCGTCGTCTCGGCCAAATCGGATAGATCTTCCGACATGTAAATAGGCATCGGCTTCGAGACGTCCAGTTGACGCGCGCGAAAAGACAGCTTGTTCGGTTTGTTGGCCGGTAACCTGCGTACAAATACCAAATCGTCATTACTACCTCTTTATTCGCGTACAATATTCCGCCACAGTGATTTTACGCGTAGCTATACAAAACAATACGGACGCGAAAAGCTTTCCCCGCCAAGCGTTGAAGCGTACAAGTCGTCTAGTGCCACTCTTAAATGCCCCTGATGTCTCTGAGCTCCCAATAGTAACGTAAGAGCAGTCTAACTTGCGTGTATGTGCAAAATATTGCCGACTCGACTATTCGAAGGAGCAAGGCCTTCTCACTCGTCGTCAGTAGATGCTAATAGCAGATTTTTAAATTTTCAAGGGGCATGGATATACCATGGAAAAAGGCTGACACCTTTATTCTCAAATTAATCCTTCAATTAGGTAGTTGAATGAGCGAAATAAAAAGTAGTCAACTGAGCTTTGCTCAGGGATATGTCCTCCTCGAAGGTTTGTTGCAGTGCTGCCAACCCATGTCATGAAAAAGCATTAGATCAACTTTCCAAAAATCACTAAAAATCAATTTTCGTATATTTTCGTTCAAATAAAGCGATTTAAGCAAAATTATTTTCAGAGATCGTTAAATGTTTGCAGCCTTATTGGATACTTTGCGAAAATTTCGTCACTTTTACAAGTTAAAAGAGTTTTTACCGGAAAAATTAAGTAATGAAATTTTTCATCAATAAATCGAACACATTTCAATAATTTTTCTCACTAATAATGTATAATTAATTATGAATTCTTATTATATTATATATATCAAATTTCAAACTGGATGACCACTTGATTGTGCCCACTGCCCCTATCAGAAAAAAAATTCTAACCCTAAGTTAGCTTATTTTCATTCTATTAAAAAATTATAAAACTGGAAGCTAGCTAAGCTAACTAGCATTGGTTGTGAATGAAAAAGGAACGAACGAAGAAAGAAACAGATGAGCAAAATAATTCTTTCTTATTCTTATTCTAATGCATAGGAAGAATACAATTTTTTTTTAAACTGAAAACTTGAAAATTGTAAAATTGTAAAATTTTCAGTCTTTTTTGACTTGAATTATGAGAAAACACTAGAAATCACTGAAAGAGTATTAGGGCAATTTTCTCGAAGTGAAATAACACTAGTTTTAGTGATAAATCACTAGGGTTGGCAGCGCTGGTTTGTCGCAAAGTGAGCCTCTGGGTTCGAATTTCGTAACCCGCAAACAAATAAAACTTCACACCACCCCACCATTTAGTAAAATCCATTACTGTTCAGGTGAGAAAACCCAACCCTACCCATTGGTGAAATCCGTTGTTGTTCGTATAAGATAGGATAAAAATGGTCTCCATTGATAAGAAGGGTTCATTGGGCTTTTTTCTTTTTTTCGGGTAAAATTAGCCTTTGCAATTGAATGGAACTGCAACTATCTCAGTAATTACAGAGTACTTGTTAATCGCAATTACTTGGTACCCTTCCTCCTCGCGAATTTCATATGCTGTGACATTCTAATGCAAAACGGTTCAGCGGTTCTCGAGATCATTAAGGGTAACTACATCTAAAGCTGAAACCAATAGTGTGCTGCGTGCACTAATAAAAAAATACTTTAGCGAAACACGTTTGTTCCTTCAATGTGTGGCCTTCTGCAAACATACATACGCACATATGACAGCTCAGAAAGCTCTGCTCTAATCAGTAATTACCAACTAGATACTAGACATAGACACCAGGTACGTTTCTCGAACCCATCGGAGCCGACGTCATTTGACATTGTACGCAACAACGAAAGCCGATTAAAATACGCAATAACTCGAAACAAAAATTACAAAAATAAGAAAAAACCAAAACAAACCGAATGCTCGTCTATGCAAAGCCAAAACGATACAGAACAAAAATTAAGGAGCTCATGCTGATACGATAACGGTCAATCGCGTCCCAGAACTGATTTCCAGTCAACACGTGCCATTTGGTAAACCCAAAAAGAAAAAAACATTTTCCACAATGTGATAAATTAAATAACGTCTTTTTCAGTGTTCCCGCATATCCTCATCTGGATCAGTACATTTTTTAAACGAATTTCGGAAATCGACAATTAAGCGTCATTATGGTCGCTACATACATTATAACCACATTTACAGCCTGAATTTTCCAACAGACGCGTTCCTTTATTGCACTGCATTGCAGTGTACTTGTATCTTACGAAGACTCGTTCATCGCCTACATACCAGAGAACCTCTCTCTATATCACTGCATGTAATCGGAACTTTTGAAAGGGGTGAGATATAAATGACGTCTACCGAAGCAATCTCACTACTCCCAACATAACTTTAGCATCGCAGTCCACTCTATCGTTGAAGACCTCTGTGTAAGTAACACAAGACACCTATATAAGCACCGCCGATGAATGCGGAAACCCCACTAAAACCTTAACCAATTCAGTTATATTTTGATGACTTTCACTCTGGCTTCTACAAAGAAAAACCCCACAACCCCAATTTTTTTCTCTATCCGATTCAATTTTTCGATTTCAGACAGTTATTGCAGTAATCAGCAAAACTTATGCACTACCACCTCGAAACGTTCCCAAATCTGGTCCTCAGTACGCTTTCCAATTTCCCATTTAAAATCTTCTATTTGAAAGAATAAACAATCACCTTTCTTGCCCTTCAGCTTCTACTACATAATCTCCTCCAATAACAATATTCTTCACAATAACAAAAAAGCTTCGTAAAATAAAAAAAAGAAACGACGCCCTAACTAATTCATTTACAACGCCTTTTGGTCATACAATCAATGACTTCGTATCGTTCAAGACCTACACCTGCGGTTACGTGCCTCCTTCAAGTATTCTGAATAGATTCTTTTCACACCACCAAATAATCGCCATATTCCCTAACAAAGAACTCAATTTTTCAACTAATAAAAGAAATTACGTGCTTACGTTTGAAAATTAATACACGAGTAATTGCCATAGTACAAGTATGAAGTAGCAATAATTTCAAACAAGTGATTTTTAGCCTGGTTGTTTTAAAAAATTCAACATGTTATGGAGCAGGAGTTGGGTTTCTTGAAAGGCAAGTCTGTATATCTGAAAAGGGTCCATTACCAGGATAGGAGGAGGAGGTGTAGGGAAAAATGGGTTGATAACTTGATAGGCTACTATAGTCACGCCTACGTCACCCAGTCTTAGGAATAGCAGTCGTGAAGACATTCTGCCAGTGAGCAACCAAGAAGTTTGTACTGAGGGCTCTACAAATACACGAGTGTGACTCCTCATGTGGAAAACTCCGATTGGGTATTATGTGTTTTAGTTACTGGAATTACACACGTTCCTATTAGCTAGAATTTTTTGAGTATCGAAGTGTGGCAATTTGAGAGAGGATTATGCTCACAGTTTGTTTTGGGAGCGTGTTTCTGTTTTAACAAAAGTTCAAATTCGAATAATAAAATTCCTTAGGTGGCATAATTCAATGGTCAGGGGAATGACTACAGATTATTTTTGGAAGTCATCTTTCAAGAGTGAAGGAAGGACTGAGAAGCAAAAATGAAAGAAATGATACACCCTCTGAGCTGGGGCAACGATGTTAACACAGGCAAGAAATTTTTGCTGGTGACCATGGGTACATTTTTTCACTCAAGGCACTGGGAATCCCTTTTCCCCTGGGTAAATGGTGTTCAGGCTACTGGACACCAAGCGTTCATAGAACTTTTGGACAACAGCCTAGAAACAGAAACTGCGAAGACAAAATCCGGGTATCCTGTGGCATAATGTTCAACCAAGGATTCAAAATTTTCACAGCATATCAATACTACTCGATGGCATACATCCACAAACGAACATTCGGTTTGAAATATAAACAAAAGAAAAATTAAAATATGCAATAGCCTACCTTTTCATATTGTCGCAACAAATAAAAAACTTATAAAAAATATTCAAATTTAAATAAAAACGACATTACATCGTAACGCGTACATACGAACACAACACACCGATCAAAAGCGTCAATTTTCGGTGATCGATGAAACCTTCGGAGCAAACGTACGAACACCGAAGCAGCAACCCCCGTATAACCGGATTCGCGTACAATTTCAACAAATCCGCTGAGCAATGGTTAATTCTCAGAAGCGAAATTAAATGCCCGCAGTAAAGCTATCGTCGCACGGGGTCGCGGAGTCGCTTAATTAACAATACCTTCGGACGAGCCGTTCACGTTGAATCAAAAAAGCCCATTTTTTTTACCCTTGTTACAGAAAATACAAAAAAAAACCCGAACAACGCGGCGCGTCGTCAGAAACAGCAACGTAAGCTATTCAACCAAGACTACGCAAAACCCAATAACTACTAATTCCAAGAACCTTTCAACGTTTAAGGATGAGGTAACTATGTAGAGAAATAGAAGAGACACAAAGAGGCCTTATAAACTAAAATGTATCATAGTGGAGAGCTCACTTGTAAGCTAATTCGAATGCCTGGCCGATAGTTACTGTTATCTCTTCGGATAGCTTATCGCTAAGGAACACGAAACAAGTATGTTGTTCCGAATCCTGCTCCTTGACGATGAAACTGATAAACTGCCTTTCCACTTTGTCATCAGCGCAGTAAGAAATTCGATAAAGCGGATACTGATGCATGATTGTCTGTAAATTGGGGTTTACAACGTGTAACCAGCAAATACAAACAACACGTGTGCGTCGATGGTCGCTCACGCAATCTCTCCTCATTTTAAAAATTCATCATTCCTTAAAATTCGCATCACTAGTCGTCACATTTTTAAGACGCAAGACTTACCTTCGTCTTTGGATCTTGAATGGTAATGCCATCGATGCTAATAGTTAATTCGACTTTTGGTAATTTTGTACCTTCCGAAGATTTTCTAATTTGTTGATTAAATCTTAACTTACGAATAGCTTCTCTTACAACGGTAAAACCTTTCGGTTGGTCAACTTCCACACTCCCCATAAACTGCAACAAACAAATAAAATTAAATTAGTTGATTTCGACTTCACTTCGCAATTTAGCTAGCACCTTTTATAAAATAATTCATCAGCCTGAAGCAAATAGCTGAAAACAATAGATGCGCAGCCCGTTGCTAATAAGAAACCTGATCCGATCAACCTGGAAATGTTGTCGAACCAATTCAACACATAGTACGAATCCCTTGTAACCTTCACACTACTTTAGATACGCTAATACCATTCTAATTACACGGCCGTATTTTCTATCATTTCAAATCGATTCTTTGACGCGTAAATTTTTCATTATATTCTGATTGAACCAGTGAAAACGCATTGTAGTTCCATGAGAAAACGTGGAATCACGTCGGTCGTAGCATCTTTGTTCCACGTATAAGGAACACCCTAAAAGACAATTTCCTCCTCAATATCAAATTACACATCAACATAATTCGATCAGTAACTGAAAACCAATCGGACAAATTTCACACGAAATGCAAAAGAAATCTCTGCAATGTGCACCTAGTCCGGCTCATAAAATTTTCCAAAATGAAGACCTCCATTCAAAATACCTGTCTTATGATTCAAGTAATTCAACTGCTCGACTAATTACAATGTAATCGATTTTTTTTTTGGAATATTGGCAACACTATTGTTATAGAGATGCTAGTTGCATCATTTACCACCAGATTTCCATCACTTCTCACACAGGACCAAGTACTAAGTACACACATTCATAATGGTGGGAGGAGGGGCGCTTGAGCGGCTATGACTCATGGCAGCAGATCTTGAAGAAAAACAAACTAAAAAAAATGCTCAGACCTTGAAATCTCTGATTATATATTTATTGCTCGGTGGAAAAATCTCCGTCCGATTTCGAGTGGGGAGTTCTGATGAAATTTCTGGCCTCAGAAATTGTTTCTGGAAAGGAAATCCAGTTCTATCGTACTCTGGCAGTCCCTAGCTCTTACTCTGGTCTAATTTTGAAATTTTCGAATGCCATAAAATCAAAATGGCGAGCTTTGTCAATCACAGTGTCACAACTCGCTGCTTTACTCAACCAAAATCTTTGGAAAAATTTGAAATGAGACTTTTCCTCCCACCTACCACCTCGTGTCTTCAAATTATTTTTCATTCCAAACGTTAAAATGCGAAGTTGAGAGCTTCAAGTTGAACGATTCGTTGCAAAGATGGACATAGTTTTCAAAAAATGGACTAACAATTTGTAGATCCTTGTGATAAAAAAAACGATTAAGTTGTTGATTAACCAGAGTGAGTTAAGAAAAAGCAAAAAAGCAAATCACTCCTTAGAATAATCAAATGACAATGATATTGGAAATAGAATTTCATAGTGACACTTAAGTATAAAAACACATATGGTAAAGGCAAAATTTCGAAACATGTAAGTTCCTATCCCTCTTTCCGACTTGAAAAACTCGATTGAATCCGATACCTATCTTTCTTTTCAAAAACTCTGGTCCAACACCCCCTCCACCAATAAACTTAAATCTATCAAAAATAATATTTCTGCTAGAAACATTTCGAAATTATCTCGTCGTGATGATATAGTTCTCACTAGAATCCGCACAGGCCACACCTCTCTGACTCATTCATACCTTCTTAAAAAAGAACAACCTCCA
>QBDW01000804.1:0-32316 GCA_003261595.1 Maconellicoccus hirsutus
AAGCCCACACGAAACGATTCAACTTTACACATTCAGTTGCGAACAAAAAAACCAAGTTCCCGCTACCGTCCGCGCCATTTGTAATAACTTTAATCCGATTCTCTTTATTTTAAACTAAACATTTATTATATTCATCAATACACGTAAGTACGACTTTAAGTAAAAAAACAGAAACAGAAAAACAAAACAAAACAAAACTACTACTCCAGTGGTGCCACTCTCATAACTCTTTTAGCACTACTACAGATCTGCAATGAGTGAATTCTGAATTCTAATATATCTACGTTTAAAAAATAAACCCTATTTGATTTGATCTTGATAACATTCAAACAATTCTTAATTTTGCTAATTTTGTTAAAATTGGAATTTTTTACTTTTAAATGCTTGAAAGTATGTAGTACGATTATAGTAGATTATGGTTTGTTCAACGGATTAGAAATCACCCGATCGATATTACAAAAATCATAGTTCATTTGGCAAGGAAATAAAAAAGTAATTTTCAAGCTGTTGAGCATAGTTGACAAAAAATAACGAAGAGAGAGGAAACATAAGCATGAATGTTTTACATCGTACGCATCTCTAAAACAAGACTCAAGATGAAAATACTGAAAGTTCTGTAACTACTCAGGAAGTGTATAATTGTAGAATGTCGTTCTACTCCACAAACAAACGCCCATTTTAAGATTTCATACTCAAAAATTGTCTCACTTGATTGAAAATAATTGAAGTTCAGGACATTAGAAACGTTAAAGTGCTTCGCAGCCTCGAATTTTTGTAAAATTAGATGATTTTTTGGCACATTCGAAAATCTTTGTTTTTCAGATAGAGCGATGTTCTACAATTGTAACTTTCTTTTTTTTTCCTGCAAAAAGTAGTTATACAACTTATTCAACTCGTAGTTCCGCCTTGACACGAAGAATAAAAAGTAAGTATTTATGCTTAACTACATAGTAGGTATGTATATAACATGATATCGTTACTCTTGTTTCGCAAATAATTACTTTTTTCAAATTGATATCACCAAACATGCCGATAAAAGAAGTTTTTCTACAAAAGGCTTAAATATTTTTTTTACTGGATGTGATGCTGATTCCATTTTTCAAGGCTTTAAAAATCAAAATGAATTTTTTCCCTGCCATTCAAATAATAAATTACTATCGATTTTTTTTTTCAATTTTCATTAAAAAAATACAATAGTGGGTGAGAAGTTGAGCAGGTGAGTCAGTAATAAAATGAAATTAATTTTTTCTCTAGCACGTTTTCATTTCACAAATTTTAATCAATATTCCTTCTGCGATTCTATAAAAATATATCAATAACGTGAACATTTCTACAACAAAAAAATGATGTAGTTGAGTACCCAAATTTATGAAACTCTTCCTTGTTATGAAACATCTGAATATTTTATTGAAATCTGCAATATCTTGCAAAATTGATTTGTCGTAAGACCATCGCAACTCTTGAAGAGAGAAGTTGACCTCAAACAATGATTTCCACTCACTTACATAAATTTCAATGCTTAACAACGAGCAAATGAATTCATTGCACTCAAAATAATCATACCTACATACGTATTCAAAATTTAATAAGTTCAATGTTAGAATATTGGGCACAGCAACGGTGAGAAAATTTAGCGACATTTTCAAAATTGGATAAATCGAGTCCAGAATGAACTCTTAAATTGCTACTAAAATATAAATAAACATTATTCAGAATTTTAACATTTCATTTTGTGCGATTTGCGCGATTCTCGATTAAAAGCCTTCCTCCCTCAACAATAGCACTTGACTGGCTGTTTCTCGAGGGAAAAGCCTCGACAGAGAAGATAACGCCGTGAATATACAAGAAATGGTCCATAAGTATTTCAACGCATAGCTTGTATAACGTGACGTTAACCGAGTTTCGTGCGTTCTGCCACTTAAATTTTAAGCAAGCCCGAGATTACAGTTCGTGGTTATTGCCACAAAGTTGAAAGCTTCTGTATAGCCAAATACAATGTTTACCTTCAACCAAAAAAGCCCATTCTCTTTTACCATATTGAGATTACCATTGAGGTTGTATACCATACAATACCAAAGGAACCCCTGTTAATTGTTACAAAAATAACATCATCGATACCAAACTTGAATATTTTGCTTGGTAATTTTTTGCTCTTTTTTTCACTCCTTCAGAAAAAAATATATTTGAGTAACAGGTAGCTAGAAGTTGGCTACTTACCTAGGTAGGTAGCCAGGTACTTGATGAGGTACTAGGTGGTTGGTAGTTACTGCATTAACTGATAAAAAAGTTTATCTCTCCTTTGATGAAAATTTGCAGTTTTAAAAAATAAGTATACCTAATGCTTATCTATTGTTCAATCCTGAATTAATTATGAATTCGACGTTAAAAATGTCAGCAACATTTTGATAAAGGAAATATTTCATAACTATGCCTAAGTATTCATCCTTTCGTAATTTATTGAAATGATTTTTTTTTTAAACAGCGTTTACACCTATTTGAAATTCTTCCCTACCCGAAACTGCTTTATATACGAGTAAATCAGAAAAGGCACTCAACTATTCAGTATTCGGTTTGTGGAAGATGTTTCGGCTAAGGAAAACACTTTAAAGCAGCGACTTGTCCTGCTTTATTTTCAGTTCTGGTAGGATTAATTCTAGTAATGGTTTGAAAGATTCATTCATTTTTATTGCACTTCTCTGAGACGTTTCATTCTGTAGTTTCTCTGCTTAAAAACGGCGAATTCTCATTTAATGGTTCCGGAAAAATAAATCTGTTGGGCTACTCTTTTATTTTTTCTCCTTTTTAGAGCTTTTCTTATTCTTTTGATTTCGTATAATTCTGCACAATTCATGGAAATTATAACCAAAAAAATGTTTCACTAGCCGCCGAACAATTAAAAAGAAGAAAAATTCTGCTAGTAGGTAAAAAAAAAAAAACAACGAGAAGTTTCTTAATTTTTAATGCATTAATTTAACTTTTGTGATAAAAAAAGTGCGTCGAATAATGGAAATTTCACCATGATTACGTGTTTAATTTTGAATATCTATTCGTTATGCGAATGCCGTCCTGCACTAATTCAACATTCACCGTTCTCATTATTATTTTTGCTTAATAGAAATCTTACTTCAGTTTAAGCCTTTCTTTTCAACTTTCTCTCGTTTCAAAACAAAAGTCTTGCAAAAATTGATAAGTTTGTTCTATGTAGGTACTTAGAAGGTACCTATACTTCATCACCCACCATGTATACTGAACGAAAGAGGAATAAATAAAATTCAAATGAATAATTTTTCCATATTTTTCATAGATATGCAGCAATACACACATATACTTAGTGTAACCGTATTACATACTTTTTGTACATCTTCACATTTTTTGTTAGCAATTCCGTAAATCGAACAAGTCAAAAAACATGAATGTTCGTTTAATTTAGTCAAATGGAAAAATATTAAAAAACCTAAGTGATTACGAAAAATGCGTTTTCGAAGATGAGTATTTTTTTACTTTCCTACGTCCTCTCATTGTCTGAAAACGAGGAAACATGCTTTCTATTGCCATACCAGTTTTCCAGCGAAGTTCTTCCAACAAATGTTCAATTCTCGCAAACCTCCATCTAATATCGAAGCAAAAATTTCCCTCGTAAAAAAAAAAACTCGAATACGCGATTTTCCATTAAAAATTAGTCGTCATACAAACGCGCAGTCACGCACCAACACAATTTGTAGCCTTTACAACGAGCACAAAATTTCATAACTCGATAATCTGAATTCATTTCAGTTTCCTTTGAATACTGTCCTGTGAAATTTCTCCATAAGATGAAGCATTTTAAGAGAAAAAATGTTGCAATGATTTAGTTATTTCGTAACTTTTTACTGCGTAGAATCTGACATTTTGCCAGTTTTTTAGACTTTGAAAATTACAATTTCTGTTCACTGTTCATATCTTCAGGATTATCACCAGGCACTGTGCATTTGTGAATCGCACTTGATAGCTAAAATTTTACTCCACTTAAAAAGAGAAATCAAGTTGTTACATGCACAATACTTATGAAAAAAACAAATCTCCAGTTACATGTTTGTAATTTTTGGTTGGCAATATTTTTCAGATTGGTCAACAGAATTCGGAATTTTGTTCCCAAATACAGAAAGAAATTTTCAATTTATACTCATGAAAAATATTTGCATCGATAAAGGTAAAATACTTATCCACACATATTCAAAAAAATCCTATATCATTAAATTTTTCAAATGGATATTTCCAAATAACAAAAAACTAGTGCTCTAATGCATTGAACATCGAATAACAAATGAGAAAAACTATATTCAATAGAAGAAAAACTCATGTAGGTACGTGAGAAAATACACTCAAAAAAAATTATTTTATCGCTTCAACATTTGTAAAACGTGCACGATTCTGTAAATCTCTTGAATCTGGTGAATCTTTCAAGTGAAATATTTTTCTATGAGATGGTCATTTGTAGCAATTTCTACTACTTATTCCACCTTCATTTTTTCTTTGATTTATTGCCACACATTCAGCCTATAGATACAAGTTACGAGACACATTTACGAGTACTTTATTTGAAAATCACATACGAATAAGCCACGAGTTTTCGGAATATTTGAAGGTACCTATTGGAAATGTAAATCAAATGATGTACATCAATTTGAATGTAATACCGCAACGATGAATGAAAAAAACACCGACAACAAAAATATTAGATTTTAAATAAATTTCTAATTTTCCGCCATAGGTTTATTTCTTTGATAAAAGATTGCCTACGTTTGAACCTTCGTTCTGCGACGTAATTTTCAAACATTTCGCAAGTGCTCAAGCGGCTACGTAATAAAAATTACGAAATTTCACTCATTTCTGTGTTCGTAAAATCGAAAACGCAATTTCAGTCGCGTTAATGTAGAACATGTAGAAAAATGGTAAAAATCATTTCGCTAAAGTGGTTACCAAAATGCAAAGTACGTTGCAAAAGACGAAGATTTTGATGTGGACATTGGACACCTCAAAATTATGTTTATGATTCATAACATACTTGATGCGTATTACTTACTCAACATAACAGTATTTTTCACATCTGGAAATAATGTCGTTTTTTATTAGGTCTTGACTTTTTTTTCAAATGAAACTTGAAAGAAATTTAAATTCATCGAACCATTTCTATAATAAAAAAAATACTTATTCCATTTATTGAGTGTAAAATAGTAACGGTTATTTTATTACAAAGATAACATACCTACATTTTCTTAGCAAGAGTTATGATTTGAAGGAAAATAGAAGAATACAGAACAAAAGGTAAGAAATAGTACTTTATGAACTTTTGAACCACCAAAAGTAGTAGCAAATGATTAGATAGGAATAGGTAAATTATTTTTTGAAAAGTAATTGACAGAGCATGTGAAATTAAAACTGATAATTCAGGGGACTCGCGATTCAGATGCAAGAATTTTCAGTAGGTACGTAAATTTATCCCTAAAAATGTTATTTGAGTTTGTGGGTAGGCTGGGTACCATAATTCATTTCATTCAGCATATCAAATGTACGCTACTTACGGTAGAACTTGAAACAAGTTTTGTTTTTTTGCTGAAATTTACTACAACAACGGAAAAGTCAGATGTAATTTCAACATATTATGCATAATTGAACAAAAAAGCGTCATTTTCTTTGAAAAATTGCCGCATATGAACTTACACTGAAGTTGTTTATTTAGAAAAATATACGCTTCTTATATTATTTTCGGTTATCTTGAGATTAAATTCTAGTTTAACTTTTCATGTATGATGCTGAAGTATTCAGTAGGTAAGTTTATATAATCCACCATCTATACGAATGTGGATGCGCTCAAGCTGAAATATCCACACTCATAAACGAAAATCAGTGGTGATAGTGTCAATGTCAACCTTTTAGTCAAGAATAAGTTTCAGGAAATTTTTCAACGACCAACTTCATAGATCTTCATACAACAAGCCAGGTACCTAGCCTACCTACTACCTAGCTACCTACCTATACATATTTCAACTCTTCCAAGTTCATCGACATGATAACAATAATTATCTTTTGCATTTCAAATTTCTCAAAATTCAATAAAGATCTTCATATTTCATTATTCAGTAGCGCTGATGAATTAACGCAACTTAAAGTTCATTCATTTCTACTAGTTAAAAATCCGTTTCAAAAACGAAAACCATCAGAAAGAAAGGTGAAATGAGTGCTGTAGGGAAATTGTTTGTACTAACATTCACTTCAGACGACTCGACCATGTGTGACAATATTGACACTTGAATAGTACTTGCACGTGATAGAAACGCCTTTTTTTCACTTTTAACTCGGACTCGTACTGCATAAAGAAAATTGAATGAAAATTATATTTTGGACATTTTACGAAACCCTAAGAACAAGGAATGATGAGTAGATAAATTACGACGTTGAAAAACGCTACCTTATCACCATAAGAATACGCATGCGTTGGTGTATTTTGCAAACGTTGACCCTTTATTGCAACGTTATCCCATACCCCAACACTAACCACCCTTTGATTATAATCCCGTCGAAGCTAGAAGACACGTGTTGAGCTTTATATCGTTATAGCACTTTCTATGTACAAGTTTTCTTCGCTTCGTGATAATTTTTCAGCTTCATCTCGTCGGTTTCACCGGATGCGTACAATTTATTAGCATTTACATGAATTTTAAAATCAGGTAAGAAAATTTTACTTTACAATGAATCCAATTTTATAATGTTAATATAATTGTTCAACGTATGAGCAGTGTTACTTGATTGATCCTAGTGTGCTTCTGTTAAACATAATTATTCGAGTTTGTTTCTTTTCATCAAGCATTCAGCTAGAATATCATTTCTGAATATTTCACTATTCAAGAGAACTAGCTGAAGCCTACATTACCTACTTCGAAAAGCAAACTTCAAGTCCGTTATCAAAAATTTTTATTCGTTTATCATGCTTTACAACTTCATTTGCTGATTCAGATACCTTTGCGTACACTTTTCTGTATAAATTATTGCCTACACATTCACATTTTAATTATTGATTTGTTTTCCTAGATTTCGTTTTTATAAATATCATCACTCTAACATTAACCAACATACCTATTTGAATCTGTTGATAAAGTGTAATACTACTGTTATAAAGCTACAAGTACAACATCCTTTTCATGCATTATTTTCAATTGACAAACGATTTACTACGTCTTGTTTTTCAGTTCCGATTCTTTTAGCAAATATGAGATGCATTTATTTATTGATTTATTCCAAGCACGCAGTCTCATCTCTTACTACCGGAATTTTCAACGCCGAAAATACTTTCCCCGAAGTTTTACATACTCACTTTAAATTGTAGATAGCAGCACCTAAATTTAATAGAATGAAGCTTAAAGTTTCAGTCGCTCAATGTTGATCTTGTTCTGTTTGTATTTGAAAGAATTTTACATGTACCTAGCTAAGTAACTAGGAGCTAGCTATGTAGTTAGTAACTATTTAATTCATTTTGTAGAATATTAGCAGATGATTATTAGGATCTCACTTATCAATTATGGTGATGCAGTATTGCAAAATAGTATCTATAGGGGTAAACTTCATTGAGTCAAACCATAGGTGATGTACCTACTACCTACATGTACATATATGTACCGACCTATGATGTAGATGTCGATTAAAATCTCTATTCTTCAATAGCAATTATTTAATATAAATCGTAATCGCCGAATCATAATATACAAAAAAGATGACCGAGTTTTTTTTACAAGTTCAAGCAAACACCATAAGTTTTTCTGCAGTTAAATTCAGGTAACAGATTAACACTCTTGTTTTTCTATCCTAACGATTGATATACCACAAAAATTTGGACAAATACGGAACAAAATATGCGTAACTTATTCCGTGACTAAAAAGTTACTTTTGAAATAAAATTATAAGTTAGGCGTATACTCGTAAGTGGCGGCGGATCGTTGAACTTAAACAACAACGAAGCAAAGTCGAATGCTTGACTAAATTAAATAAGCATAATTTAAAAGCAACTTATTTTCTTTCAAACCAAATTTTATTCAATTCGAATTATGCATTAAGGTGTGCGCTTAGTTACTTAGTTAACAAAAAATTCTTATCTACTTATTCTACGTGAGGTACAACATTGTAGCAGATGAACTTGTTTTTTTTTTTAATACGTAAACTTACCCGTAAAATTAAAATACCCAACATTTAATTTCATTTCGATAATTTGCTGAAAGACAGCTATCAAATTACAGAACAGCAGTATTGTTATACCAGGTGGTCGGATGATCTTAGTACCTAGTCAACAAATAAGATATCAAAATCATTCGACTACGCGGTAGGTAAAAAAAATTCAAGTTTTTTATACTTACTTGAGAGCAAAAAAAAGTGCAATTTGCTGCAAATAAAACACGAAGTTTTGAGAAAGTAAAGCTCAGCCAAAGATTAAAATACAAATTTTTTTCATCTTTGATCATTGTAATGGAAATTAAAAAAAAAAAGACTTAAAAATTTCGTTTTATTAGTTTTACGCATAATTGCTTCAGGGATTCAAAGACCTATGCAACGTTCAAAATTAAATTAAGTTGGCATGCTTTATTTCATATTTTTAAAAAATGTCAATTTTTTCTTTTTAATACGCCCAACATTACAAAATACAATTTTTGTTTTCATCTCAGACCCAATCAATGAGTCAAAATTTCAAAATTAGACGAATAAAATTAAAGGAAAAAAAAAACGTTAAAATCACCAAGGGAAAGAAACTTTAAGAATTGCTTTCAGTTTTCATTATATAAACGTTTGTTACATTCCAGACATATAATGCAAGTTTTACGGCTAAAAAACAATTTAAAATTGTAATGATAATTGTTATTACGATACGGGCATTTTTCTGTTTCCTTAAAGTAAACTAGGAAAATTCCTGCATTCACGTTTTTACGATAAGACAATAAAATCACAGCACATCCCAGCAACTATTATCACTGTTCCAAAGCTACTATATTTCTATTTAACAGTTGAGTATACCATTTATACCATTAAAGCGTTCTCTAGATTGCCCCCTTTTCTTCATCTAAAAGAGAGAGAAATAGTAAATGCGTCAAAAAACGTTTTCTAACTATACGAATTAAATAAACGTCTCGACGACTATTAATACGGTATCGCGTTTTCCATGCCACAGTTTTTCTATGAATTCTGTAATGAGTTACATTTGGTGGAGTTTGTCTACAACGTGCTTCGAATGAAAAATCTAATAATAAGAATTTGAATACCAAAAGAATCAAAATAGTTGTTATCAAACGCTATTTTCAAACCTCAATTCCAAACGTGATACTTTACATGTAGCTTTTGTCAGAAAATTTTGCCTCAACACAATGAATAAAATTCATAGGGACAATTTTTTTCTTCTAATTTAGGTAAAATTAAAAAAAAATCCTTTAATTTCACGTCCGTCGTTTTCTTAACTTACTTCTACTTTAAAATTGAACATATTAAGATACCTATACGTACACATAAGTCATTTTCTCTGCAGAATGACTAGGCCACGAGAAAATTTATAGTAACCTTCGGATTAATTCTCATGAATTAATTTATTGCGCAATAAAATTCAATCTAAACACATCTGCAAAATTTTTGAAAGCTTTCTATGCATGAAAAAATGTTTAACTGTTCAATAGAAGAAATTTACAATAAACAAAAGATTGCTGGATTTTTACATGAAATCGCTTATGACGTCATTCGGTAACGAAAGATATGCAAAATTTTCAGTAATGAGATTTTTAAAAAGTACTAAATTATAATCAATATCAATTGATAAATAAACTCCTTAATGTTTGTTAACATTTCAGTTGATACATACTCGGACTTGAATGTATCAATCGCTTATAATCATTAAATGATGGATAGGATTTGTTAGCAATAATACGTAACTTTAAAAAAAAAATGATAATTCTTTTCCGACGTAGCAAAAGGTAAATTCATCATTATTTGAAAAAAAAAACAAACAAAAAATGATAAATTTGCCATCTTGCAAAAAACATGTTTCAACAAATGAGACAACATTAATAAATATTGTGCATTCAACAGGTAAAATGAAAGACAATTCCTCGGGTAAAATGAAATCCACTCAAATAACTGAAGTGTCATCAGCTAAGAGTAAAAGCAAGGAAGACAATAAAGCTAAAAATAATATAGCTCCGATTGCCGAATTTGACAAATCTCCTCCATCAACGCTGGAAGAAGTTCTCACGGTAGGTGATCTCACACCACCTACTGAAGCTATAGATGACCTCGTATCTGCTCAATATTCTTCTTCGCAGCATGATAAATCGTCTAGAAAATCAGCCAAAAAGTAAGTCAACATTTTACGTTGGATTAATTCAAGTCTTCCACCAATACGTTACTAGATTTACTTGTAATTTAGTACTGAATGTTGACAGAAAAGTTGAGTACACGCATATTTTTGAATTTCGTTCCAACTTAAATATTGTAAATTTAATAAAACCTATTAGGTATACTTTAAATTTTCATCGAAAAAAATTTACTTACGTAATTACAAATAAGAAGTTCGGTATCTTATTTTTCGAAATTTTCAATTTTTTGATGTTGGTCATATTCATTTGTTAAATTGAAGAAAAACTCAACACATTACAAAATGCACATTTATACTTGAATTTCAACTACACACTTCTACTGAGAAAATCTAGCGAAGCTTTAAAATTAAAAAACATGCGTGAATTTAATTACATTTAACGTTGTCAGAAATTTTAACGTTTAAGAATATGATACTTCTCTTTCGTACGCGTGTTAATAATGCCACAACTTGATTAAAACTGTCTCCTACTTCCCGGAGATCATTCAACTATATAAACGCATAATTTCTGTAACGTTTTCAAAGGCATAGTTAAAACAAGTTATTTGAGCTGTATATCGTTGTCTGAAGGCGCCTTAGTTTTGAATTAAACAATATCATCGGCTCAAATCGTTTGAATTTATTTTCTCGAAAAAAGCAATTCGGTGATAAATATCTTTTAATTTTTTTTCTTTTTTTTTTTTTTTTAATTAAATGAATTTACATTAAAAATATAGATATAATTGATCGCTGTATTGAAAATTCAGCAAATTAACGAACCTTTTTAGTATTTAACGGCGCGTGTTTAAAATTCGAGATGAACTTTTCTCTTTTAAGCGAAATAAAGTATTGAAATCATTCGGTATTTTTCAACCAGAGAGAAGAGCTATTCTGTTAACAATAAATCAGCAAAAACTATCATTTTTCAGTAAGAAAAATTGAATAAATTTATGAAACAAGTTTAATTTAAATTCAAAACTTCTCATAACTAATTTTCTTAATTTCTACATGAAAAATTGAGTTTGTTACAGTTGTGATTAACGCGTAAGGAGAATATTTTCTTATTTTTCTGTTTTGAGATGTTTTCGAAATCATTTTAAAAATTAATAAGCATTTTTATTTCGAATATCAACGCTGTAAGGCGCACCGATTTCTACCATCAATAAATTTTTAATTTCTGCTAGCGGTATTTTAGCACGGAATACATATTTGTACGAGTTTATTCTACATTGGAAGGGTTGAAAGCAACTTTTGAAATTAATTTTTCAAATTCAACGTACCTCCCTACCTGATTCATCAGTAAACCTTGAACAACTCAATTTAAAGTGAAAAGAAAAGAGGATCAGAAATCGCGAGTTTGTTTCTATTTCGTAACTTCCAGAAATGAAATTTTAAAAACTATTCAAGTCTAAAAAAAGATATTTTGCTGCTTATCAAGAATAAAACTTTAATGTTACTAGTTCCCATTCATATTTCGATTGGGAACATCACTTCAGTAATTCAATATTTTCACAATTTATCTAGCCATAAATTTAAAAAAAAAATTATTCCTTAAGAAAGTAGTGAAATTTCTGAAACTTGAAAAAGATGACGTTAAATTTTTGCATAAGCTAAGTAATACTTTCAAAATGAGTAACACTCTTTCGTACGATAAATTCATTATAACGTAGCTTCATTAAATAATTAAAATTACAAAATTACGTAAACGGGAAGATTTTCTTAGACGTAATGAAATCGTAATACTTTTTTCTTATACTGTATAGTCGCTCTTCGGTAGAATGATTCGGGCAGTAGTATGAAGTGAAGAATTTCAATGCATGCACATACAAGTTTGGTTGTAAAGCGAAACGCGTTAGTTGAACGTTATTCTGTTGAGCTGCTTAAAAAATTTTCATCTTCAAAGTGTTCTCAGGCGGTCGGTATCACGGTATTGGAGTAATAGAAGTTGCAGCAATATGGTTTAAGTGGTCTCGTAGTAGACAAAGCGAAGCCATCGTTCATTTGACGTTTAATTCATACTAGTCGAAAGTTTAACTGTGCCTTCGCTAGTTTTTTTTTCTACCATCACTACTATTTATATTGATACTCTCTCACGCGTTTCCAAACCACTAAACACAATTGTCGCTTAACGTAGTCGCGTTGCTGGTGCTTTGATCTTGATGTCTTTCGCGATATCGTTTTCATAGAATTCACTTCACAGGTTTTTTTATTAAAAAAGAAAAGCAATATTCTCTTTGTCGCACTTGGAAAAAAATTGTTAAATATTTGAAAAATTTCGTGACATCATAAAGCCGATTTCGAAATATATTACGCGGCCGCGTTGTGACTGAAAATTCGAGAAGCATTATCGCGAGAATTTCGCCGACAGTTTTTATTACGAAGATAATTTTCTTATTTCGAATTTTATGATGGCCAAGTCCAAAACGCACAGACAGTAAGTAAAATATTTTATGATTCATTTGAGCGAAAAATTTTTACGACGTCAAGAATGTAAATGATATTTGCCACCAGAATGTATTTTGCTTTTCTTTTCAGTTATAACGTTTATCGTTTAATTTGTGTACAAAAAGTGATAGCCTTTGATACGTTTGATCACCTTGAGTTACATTCAACATGTGTCACGACAATGCCTTATTAAGAAGTGAAGTTTTTTAAATTATCATCTTTTGAGTGATTACTCGTGTTTGAAAATTTTTCGGTAGTGTGCTCAAAAAATGTTTCTACGTTTTGGTCGATTCAAGACGTACTACGTCATATGCACTCGTTACACGTGTATGTACTTTCAACGTCGACAGTACACATGTAGAACAATATTACCATCATTAGTGTATCTACGGTCGAAGGTATCTACCTACCTGACTTTTCCATATCGTATGTTCAAATTGTCAACGCACAAAACACGAAAAAATCGATTACCAAAGAAGATATCATACTTAAGACACGTGGATAGTGGATACTAGACTTTGTCTTACGGTCTTTAATTTCTCTTAGTCAATGAACTCGCAAATCTATCGAAGCATCACAGACATACCGAAAATTTCGCCGTGAAATTAAATTAGAGTAATTTTTACCGCACAACGCAGTTTTTTATACCGATAATCTGCTATTTCTAGCGTTTTATTAAATTCACCACGATCAAAAGATGCCATCATCGCAAGCATTTCGATAATGTCATCGTGTACAGCCGGCTATTCAAATTATGAGGGTACTTTTGTTATCCTCCTATCTACTTCTATGTAATTTACCGAAAACAAACCGGAAACGTGCTACAATGGTTATCGTTCGACTTATGATGATGATGACCGATGGAAATTCAAACCTGAACCACAGTCCAACGAACATGTCAATTGCTTTTTTAGCCTTGACCATTTATACTTCGTTCACTGGTTCGCTTTCTATATAGTTGCTGATCAACGGTACCCACTTTCATCAATGTGAAAGACTTTTTCGTAGTTATAAAAAAAGCAAAAAAATGTTGAGCATTATTTCTCATCTTACTTGAGGATGTTTCCCATCGACACGATTTAAAATTACGAAAACGGAACATTATTCGATATAAACCAAATCCGATTTTTTTTTACCTATTTTTGTTCCATTTTTAAACTTTTTTTTTCTGGTAGTGAATTCAAAAAAATCATATTTGTTGAGATTCACGTCGTTGCACGCTGGTTGATTTTTTTTCTACAATCTTGCGTTCTTGTTTTTGTTCATGTTCTGCCTCAGTTATTACCGGAAGTTTGTGAAGTCTCTCCGAATTCCGGTTGTTGTCTGATAAAGGCGTGAGTTTTTTTTTTCAAAAGATCAACAAGAAGAAGATCAAGGTGACTGCGCGTACGTGCATATTTATTTACACCGTCATTTTTAGTAAATATAATTTTTCAATCTAGATTTTTTTGCAAGTTTCCTCAGATTTTTATTTCTTGTCTTCAAACCTGATTCGAGGTTTTTATAATTACCAATCAATTTATCATGAAAATTGTATCTAATTGGTAATTACTGATTTAAAAATTATATTAAAAAAATTTTTAATTAGAATCGTTTAAACAAAGTACGAATCTTCTTTTACGAAATTACCAAAATTATTTTTACTCTTCAGGTTAAGAAAAAGTACATAAATAGGCATCGATTAAAATCAGATGAAATAGTGACCTACTGTTTAGTTAAAATGACAAATTAAATTCAAATAAATTAAAATTTTTCTATACCTACGCAATGCAACTATTATTTTCTCGAGTTGAATAAATTGAAATAGAAAAACGGAGAAGAAAGTTCAAGGTTTGTAGTTAGCAATATACAAGGTCATTATGAAATTACTTTTTCATAGTTAATACATTGCAGATGTTCAGTTTAATTCCATAAAAAAAGTAACGTTCACCTTTCTAATGAAGGTACTGTAACATATGACGAACGAATAAAATTTCAGTTTTCAACTCCATCATTCATAACCACCAACCTTTAATTAGTACAACGCAAACCTCATATATTATGGATTCTTTTATAATAAAAATCGTTTAACGTCATTGTCACATTAGTCTGTATTATACATGGTAACGGGCAGTTTTCAATTTATTCAAGACAATAGCCTCTAGTTTTTTTTTTCATTATAACGTCAAATTAACAAAAAGCGACATTATCGTATGGCCTATGAACAGAAAAAAAAACTTAACATGATTGTGATAGTAATCTCCGAAACTAAAAAAATAATCTACGGTAACGCAACAACAACAATAACAAAAAGGGTTAGTCCGTTTGCCATTGCCTGTACATACGAAGTGTAAAAGTATGATTTTTTTATTCTTAATTTACCTCGATGGTGAAATAATTTAAACTGTTCGTAATCGCTTTACAAAGAAAACATCAAGACCACAAAACAACTCAGGCTTGGTAAACTTTTTAGTTTTCTTAAATACTATATATTCTTAATAATGACGTTAAAAGTTTAACGTTAAACTTTCATTGAAGACGCACACCTGTTTTTCAAATTTTCTCATGTACAATTTTCCAGCGAAAATGCTTCTTAACCATTCACTAACCGTGTTGTGCATTTTTCGCCGAATGAAATGTAAATAATGGTAAAAGTAAATACTGTGACAATCTTAACAGACCGTAAATATATTATTAAATGAAACATCGTAAGCGCAGATTTTTCGGGCTTTCATTTTCATGCTAGCGAGCGCTCTTTCTAAAATAAATTAAATAGCGTAACTGCAAGTTTTAGATAACGGCAAAACTAAGCATATAATGTGAAACACAACCTTCTCGGCAACTATAATTTTTTAATTACGCTGTCATCAGGCGCCTATGTTGAATATCTTATTTAAATGAGATACCAAATTAGAGACATAGTTTCCCTAATGAAACCTTTTCCTCATACCTGCTCGCGCAAACACGTGGTTTTTTTATTAAAAAAAAATCATGTTCGTCGTTTGACAAAAGTGCTTTCATGTTTTTGTATTTTTCAGAAAAAAGAGCAAGAAAAAAGCTAACCATTATTTGCTAATTAGAATAACAAACTGAACAACTGCCAACTTTCTTCTTATGCATCTTCTTGTACAATTCGTGGTGATATACCCAGACCCACCTGATGACATTGACGCAAGAGAAAAAAAACTTGAGATTTTTTACAAAGTACACTTGACGACGAAGGAAACATTACCTACCACTTGTGTATCAAAATTTCATTTTCAATTAATTTTTTAGAAATATCAAACATTTATAAATTAACGAAATAACTATTTTGTTCATTTCGAGTTCAAAGAGAAATGAAGGTACCTAATTTAAAATGAAAAAAATGAATAAAATTATAAAAATAGTTTTCCGTTGAATTTTATCAAAAGATAATTCAACTTTACATTCCTCCCTTAATTTAATAACATTTTGACATTTTCCTAGAAATCAAAGACGCAATTGGGATGTATCACGAAAATAACCTATTTCGATTCATAAAAAATAACGACCGTACAATTTTGCAATAATTTCATAATCAAGATGAAAATATCCATATTAAGACTGATACTTGACCTGCGAGTATTCTAAATCAATTAATTTTTTTAAAACGCCCAGAAAAAAGGATTTAAGAGACGCTTCCAACTACTGAATCCAGTACTCAATAAATTATAAGCTTACGATTACTTTTTTTTGGTTCGGACAACGTGGTTTATCGAGTGAAAAAATTTCCCTCGAGAAAACACAAATAAATTCGAAATGGTAAACTTTTTTTTGGAAGGGAGCATGGCATCTACGAACGAACTTGGAAATTGGTACCTAGATGATATTCCACACCATATCATATTAACTAACGTAAGGCAATAAAATACGCACTTATAGAGGACAACCTTGTAATTCGACACGGTACATACGATTTCGTGTATCAACAAAGCTACATCAATGGTCCCACGTTCATTAGCATCTTCCGTTTCAAAAACACATGCTTCGGATTAATTTTTTCCTCCCAATTGGTGCGTATATTCATGTAGTTTCACAACACGTCGATTCTCGTTACTGCATTACGAAATTGAGAAGGAAAAAACCCTCTTTTATCGCAAATACTTCTTATACGCTTTATCGGCGATATTTCTAAACTGGAAATTTTGAATTCACCAAATTTAATGTATTTCGGATTTACTTGAATTACTGCAATACTTTTTGCGACATTTTAAAAGCGTTTCTAGACTCCTTTATTTTTTAAGTTTTCTTCGTTAGAATATCATGAAATAGTAACACCATTTACGTGCAATTATCTTTTATAATACTAAAATCATGTCAGTTTTTTTGAAGTCGTTAGTTCTAAAGAACTATTGGACCTAGAAAAAAGCATGAACCGTCATATTAAGATCTGTATACTAAAATCATGTTAGTTTTTCTGAGCCAGCATAGGCGGGAGGTCGACTTTTTTCCTATTTTATTACCTAACCTATTGTTCACGTTTTGGATTTTTGTATTTTATTGCCCGTTGTTCGGTAAAGATAAAGATTGGCTGACATCAATTAAAACGCGGGGCTTGAAAACATGACGACAAACGTGACGTGACTCCATACATGAGAGCAAACAAGATGCGATTTAAAAGCATGACTGCAGAATGTGATGTGAAGCATCAATGTGACATCACGTAAAAGAAACCAAATGTGATGTGAAAAAACGTGACATGAAGCCACATGATGTGAAGAAAACGTGCCCTGAGTCCTCAATATGACACAGCCTTGACATAAAGAACTTACACGGTACTTCAAATACGTGAGACATGACTTGTATTAAAACGTGACAACTTGACATGACATCATGGAAACATGGAGCACTTGAAAACATGACACTTCAGATATGTGATGATCAAAGACTTGTTTGAACCGCGAATCACTGGACACGTCGCGACTAATCGTGAGATGTGACTCCTATTAAAAACGTGACGTTACTTCATAGAAATGTGAAGTTTTCACGACCGTTTTTACGCTTGAGCGCATTAGTGGATTGGTTAGTTTATACGTATCTAATCTGTGTTTCACCGACATTTTTGATTTTTTTTTAAAGGGGCAAGAATATATTGTTTTATTATTATTTTGAGAATACGAGCAGTGAATATCTTGGGAATTCTGTAAAATTGAATAAATTATCAGCATAAGTAAAAAAATAAACTATAAACGTAAAATTTTGTAAATACTACGTTTAGAAAAAATGTTCAATTACGAAGACAAATTGAACAGTACGTTAAGAAATTTACCTACTGTTTTCGTGGGGTTAATTTTATTCAAATTTGGTTATAAATTTTGGGTAATTTCTTCCATTTACGTGGTCAGTGTCAATCAAAGCTCAGTCAACTTTAAGAAAACTTTTTCGTAATTTTCATGTCTTTTCGCGTTATTAAACAATAACTTAATATTGCGTATGTCCATGTACCTAACCCGCAGTTAAGAACTAACAAGTGAGAAATAAAATTTAAAACTTCGATAGCACCAATAAGAATTTGATACGAATCAAAGAAACCAATTTGTGGCTTGGGACAGAAAAACAAAAATTATTTACAATTGTCAATTTAAAGAGTGAAACGTCGGAGGAAATAAAAAATGTACTTCCCTACGAAAGTACACATATTTACTCGTTGGTATTTACTCTGTAAAGTATATTGCATTTGTTCATGATCAATATATCTATTTCAGTCCCTAAACAACATTTAACAAAACCATTTAGGTGAATGTATTGTTTTTTTCCTAATAAAAAATAATAGCGATTAGTATAATTGTTTTTTTTACAAAACCCGTAATTTTCTTTTCACTTCGGAAAATCCGTTGCAAAGCACTTGGGCGACCTAAACACGCGCCAACAATGTTGTAAACGAAAGTGAAAATGGCCGTAAAAATTTATCTTGTAAAAATAACTAATTCAATTTTTGCGGCTTTAATTAGCCATGAAGTTAAGTCTTAAATTAAGCAACTTTTTATTAAAACTTGAACCGCTCTTTTAATTGCGAATAAAAAAGTTTCTCTGGTTTTCCGCTTGCAACGTCGGCTAAAAAGTACAAAAACTGTAAAACGATGCTCCACTTTCAGGAAGCCGGCAACATAAATTTGTAATAACGTAATTAAAACATCGCAATGCGATTTGATTCTAGCCGGAAATATTTCCAACCATTTGACTGAACTTAGATACAAAATCGTATCCTTCTAATATCAACCGGCAAAAACCCTCCCGCAACATGGAATTAAATCACCATTAAGCCTAATTAAAAATAACGTCACGCCGCAGTTTCGCGCTTCAACATTGACGCAATTGAAATCTAAAACGGTCATTTCGGCGTTGTTCGACGATTACCGTTACTTCCAAAATCCGGCTGTTTTTCTCATATTGATGAACGCTGGTTCAAAGACCGTCTTTTGGTCTCGATGGAGTAATACAAGCCAGCCGAACCACTAACGCATTAAAAGCTTCAGATGAAATTACAAAGCTAGACTGATTCAAAAGAAAATCGATATTAACCAATTTTCCCTATTGTATTTCTGTGCACGGTGATTGGAAATTTTACTCCATTTTACCCAAATAACTCCTCTTCACATACCGTTGTATGTTTATCGGCTCGTGCTGTTTTTCATTAGCACATTATACTGAATCAATACCTGAGTAGGCAGATGTAGATACATAGATTTAATTAGAAATCCTTCTTATGAACAAGGTTTACACGTATTTGTAGCAAACTATGCACCAATGGAACCATCACTCTATTACTCCTAATCGTTTGCGCTTTTGTGAAAATCATCAACTTTGCAAACGGCCCGGTAACGAAATTCCTCATTGATAGGTATGAATGGTTCAAACGCTTTGATGAGCTATATCAATCCGAATGTCTAATGCGTTGTTGCTGAATAACACACAGGTATATAGACAGTTAGGCACAATCTATACGGTGAATTACTTTTGCTTACGCAGAGTCTTATCACGGTAGTAGTGTGTGTGTGCGTAATGTGCTAGTAATAGACTAACTTACTAAAATCTGTTGTTGTCCAATTGAAGAGTGAAAATTCTTTCGATATTTTATTTCTTTTTCTTTTTATGTTGTTGTTGTTGTTCCAAAAATACCTACTCTTGAACATTTACCAAATTTCAACTCCGTATCATAAATTCTTTCCACTCTATATTATCTTCTTCTTCTTCCTTACTGACGAAAAAAAAAATTGAAACTTCCACCGCTAGCTTTCCACGATTTAATGTTCAGTGAGCCGACTAAACTCAAACCTCAGCGAAATATTTATCATCAACAATATAAAAACTTATCAAATACTGACGTTGAACAGTAAGTTCTAAACGTTTTATAATTTTTTATATTTCTTTATACGTATTATATGTAATAATATCTACGTCCGCTTTGATACACGCCTTTTATAAAGTTTTCGAATAAGGAAACTTTTCCTAAGCGTATAAATTTTTATATGTATATTTCCAAAGTCAACAGCGTCCCATTGCAAGCAATTTTTTTAAATGGTAAATTCTTGATTGCTTTAAATCTGACCGTTGTAATTTTTACAATGTTTGAACCATAAAAGGCGAACATTTTGGGAAACTTATCAGCTTCATATACATTATACCGCGAGATTATATGATTTATACCATCGTAGGGCCGACTTTACAAAACCCTGTATTTTTTTCCACACGACTCGGCAATTTTTACAGATTACGTCGACACGGTAAGAGCTCTCCGCTCTATTACAAATCTTCAATAAAATGCACGCCTTTATCAGTTCATTAGCATTTTACAGTCGATCAAAAAATAGTCATATTTTAGCGCAGGAAACCTCTTTCGATTATTCGCCAAAAGTTCGCGCGCGTATCCATTAAATCTACGCTATGAACTACGCTTTGAGATTTGCTAGGCGGAAAATTACGACATCAAATCAGCCATTACGGTGCTGCTTTAGTTTTTCCGTATATAGAAATGAAAATCTTTCGTCGTCTTTAAATTTAATTGCAGGATTTACGCTGTCTATCCATCAATCTTTTCCGAAGGTAATTTCGTTCTCACTAAAAATATTCTACCTTCTTTTATATCGATAGTTACGTAATTAATTCGGGTATTTTATAGATGTTAATTTTTTTCTCTTTCAACGCTGGAAATTATCCGTAAAATACTCCGTGAATAAACAGGTATATCAAATAATTATTCTAAAATCAAACATTAACCTTTTTCATTACCTACTTTCTTAAACATGCGATCTGGATTCGAGTATTTAATTATTGCAGTGAAAATACATCAACGGACGTCTTAAAAAAGGTCCCATGGAATGGCAATTCATTTTGTTAATAAGTGGATTGATAGAAATCTTTTCTTTCATCGTAACTTTTTCAATTTCTAAAATAAAGATTTTTCAAGTGATCTTTTCTATTTTTTATGAGAGGTTAAATATGAAATTAGGCAAGAAAATTGTTCTATTGATTTGCCAACTACTGTTTTGAGATTTTCATGTCTTAGCTGCGGCACACAAAATCGAAAATCGTCACAAAAAAGCATATACCAAAAAGCGTCAAGAAAAAGCGTTACAAAAAAGTGTCATGAAAAAGCATCACGCGTTTATCATGGTAACCATTGTATGCACGTCCGGACGTCCCATGCTCATGAGTGATAATCTTAATATTTTCATGTCATGATTTGATAACATGTCACAGATAACAGGTCATTGTTATGGTGACATATCATGATCATAAGTGATATGTTGTCATGGCATGTCATGCTCATGAGTGAATTTTGATAATTATCTTCATGTTATGATGTGAATTCGTCGACAACACGTCGTTGTTATGGTGGCATATCATGATCATGAGTGATATATGTGATGACAAATCGTTGTTACGGTGACGTATCGTGCTCGTGAATAATAATCTTGATATTTTCATGTTATCATAACAATTCGTTGATGACACATCATTGTTATGGTGACATATCATGATCATGAGTGATATACTGTACCATAACAAGTCATTATCATGGTGAAGTGTTATGGTTGTGATTGACATGTGATATGTGATGACTTGTTATCATAATGAACGTCATTGAAATAGTCAAGTGTCATGGTGGTGAATGACATATAATCGTGTCTTGATATGTCGAATGACACGTCATGGTGACCTGAATAATGACATACTATGGTGATACGCCATGATGTTGTTATGATAATAGACGTGGTGATTATGTGATGACTGGTCAAGTATTATTTTTTTCCTCTCAAAACGTGTTAAGCGTCGTATATTTATGTTTAACGAAAAATACAATTATTTTTTCATGTCACCATGCCGTGTCATAAATGACTAATCATTGTCACTTGACGTGTCATGGTCAGTAGTGACATGTGATCATGTCATGGTCGCATGTCAAGTGACATAATATGATGACAAGTCAGTGTTATGGTGACGTGTCATGGTTACGAGTAGCATGTGACTGTGACATTAAATAACGTTTTCCAACGAACATCATTGTCACGAAGCGATGTAAGAATGTCACACTGTGTTGCGGACTTGTACGCAAGTTGATGCTTTATGGTATTGCAGTAAATTTCTCTCACTTTTTAGTTTTCAATTCGTATTTCGTACTTGAATATTTGTCCACCATAATTAGACCCTACAAACCGACTGTAGCAGATTCACAGGGAATTATCAACTTATAAAATCCACTACGTAATTTCAAATTCAAACCCAAATTTTCAAGTTTTTCGATTTAACGAGTTAGTAAGTACAAGTCACTTCGCTTTTCAAAGTAAACGTATGAAGGAACTGATTTATAGTGAAATTGGCAAAAATTCGCTGTAAACTGACCTTTGGACTTTTCGCCGATAATTGGGATTCCATCATTATGTAAATTTCACTTTGAATTACAATTTCGCAGTCAATTGAACGAATATTTCAGTAAATGAATTCATAGAAACGATCAATTTCAATGCTTTTTATGCTTACGTTTTTAAAGATACCAAAAATGTGAAGTGATGTACGTATTTTTCAATGAAATGCATATCGTCAGTCAAAACATACGTATATCTAAGTAAGCTGAACAAGGAAACACTCAGCGTAATCGCACGAGTGAAATAAATCAACCAACGAATCATTATTAGTTGGAACCCTTGTAATATCAAGGGACTTGTACATTATTGAAGTCTGTATATACGCGTATAGAGTACAACTGTTTGAAGTACATAAGTATACGATAGCAACTACCAGGCGGTAACGAATTTTCGCGATGTTAAATCGCCAAAATTTGTTTCCTATTTTATGGATGGACATGTGAAACCTTTTTACATCATTGTTAGTTAACCCATTATTCGATATGTCAAATTTCATTTTACCTTCCACATTTATCAAATGTTTGCTTTAAATTAAGCCGTCTCAGCTATATACGCGAATTGTAATACAATGCACATACACCTAAGCATAAAGGTAATTTTTTATCTTGTCGTTAGAAAATAATGCTCGGATTTCGGAGAATTTTACCGTCGAATCTTCTCGCCAGCAACTCATGATAAACGATAGTATATTCGTATTTCATACCTACCTTGGTATATTCAAACAATTTTCATTTTCGTTTTATTACATTAGGTGAAGTAGGCAAATTCTGGTGCATATTTTATTAATATTTTCTCTAATCGTTTAGACCGTTTCTGTATATTTTTGTTGCAATTTTAATGAATTTTAGAAAAAAACGATATTATTTTGTTAGTTAACCAATATGATGATGATGATAAATTTTCATCCATAAAATCTGGTATTAAGATCCGATTTTGTTGGCTTTTATTTCGAAAGGTATTTTTTACGTGAATTAAAACTACCTAAAGCATTCTAAAGGATAACTTTTGGAGGTTAAAAAAATTAGTTTTTAAAGCACGCAGCTTATTTTAATTTACCTAAAAACCGCTTAAAATAGCCTCGCGCTTTCAAATTACTCAAAATGAAAGCTAAAACATTAAACTCTCTTATTCTTAATACTTCATTCCTCCTTAATCGAAAAAAGGTTACTAAATTGTGAGGTTTTTTCGAAAATCCAACTTTCCTGCTGATTCTGAACCAGGCTTCCATTTTGTAAAGTTTTCTGTAGTGGAAACCAAAAATAAAACGTTAATTTTTCATTATTCCTTGATAGAAAAACGCTTTATAGGCTACGAATAGATAACTCGAACTATGCTTTTCTGGTTTATATAAACTGGTTTTTGTGCTTCAATCGAACCATAAATCGGCTACGTTTTTCTGTGATTTATTACGATTCCTTATTTCTTCTCGTTTTCCAACTTAATTTACCTAAATACAATTTTTCCATCGCGGTTTTCAAATGTAGGTCGTTTTTGTTGTGAATTAAAAATTCCACTACGTTTTATCTGCTATTTCGCACTACGTAATATTCTTACTTGTGTTTCTTCTTTGAGCTGCGAGACAGTTGAAATAATGTTTTCAATTTGATGTATTTTTGTATTTATAAAGTTTTGATTTTGATTCTGATTCAACTTCATGACGAAGTATTATTTTTCAAAGAACATTGCCAAATTTACCTATGAAAAACTCTGCCTTAAATCTAAAATCTAAATTTAATCGGCATTTTAAAAAATTTTAAAATGAGGAAATTTTGGGGCGTATTTTTTGTTTGAAAAAAGTGATTACAGAAATACTTCTTTCTTGTGAATTTTGTAAAACCTCACGAACAAGATACCATTACAAGAGAAAAAACACGTAAAATTTTCTGCTAAATTTATTACTAACCAATACCACTCATATGCACATCACATGAGAATAACATTTCATAGTAAGTTGACGAAACGCTGATAGCAACGAAATGACAGGATACTATTTATTACGCGTGTTACATACGTACAAATTAATAACATCCGAAACCTACATTTGATAAATACCATCACCGAAAAAACTTCGTGCTCTTCCCGCGTAGAAAAATTTTATACCTCTGAAACGGTATTTGCCATAGCCTCCTTAATCCCTTGAAGGTGAAATTGCATACGAGAGATTAAGGTTTTACTCTTTCAAAAGGCATCGTAGCTTTTTATAAATAGGTAAATGAACACTAGTTCCAACCGCTTTAAAAATGTTTTCTTCTTAACGCGGAAGCGCACTAAACGGTTAAAATTAATTAATTGCCTAGTGACGCATACTTTAATTACTATATAACCGCTGTTCGGAAGGAAGGTGAGAAAAGGTCATTTTTTAGGAATTTCAAAATCACTCGAGACGAACAATTGTTAGCATTTATCACATCCAACAAGATCCACTTGCTAACGATTCGTCGTTTTGGTATTATGTGCTGAAAAAATACTTGTTTTTATATGCGCTGAAAAATTGGCAAATTCGAAAGGAGATCTTTGCGGCTGAATTATTTCACTTCTTTGCCCTCATAAAATAAACCAAAGATCCGAAATACAGTTATGTGAAAATTTAACGGATATTTTCACGGTATTTTGCTAAGCCGACTAAACAGAAGTTATTAAAAAAAATTAGAAATGCTCGGCGATTACGTGAATCTCTTGAAAGCCTCTCCACAAAACATCTCCTTCCTGCTTTCGCCATACTATGCTTCACAAATCGTCAATTCTTTAGGTTGCACGTTTTACGAAACTGCATCGTCACTAGCTACCGTCATTAATATTGTTTCAGTCTAATTAAAATAATATATTCTCGACGAATGAATCAAAACTCTCGTTATATCAAACCCGCTATTATATCTCCTTTGAGTAAATTCGCGCGCATACCTTGCCAGAGTGGTGGCGAATACCAACGTATCTGCGTTCACCATCTACCCTTTAATACGGCTACCGACGAAATCATTCGGGCGAATTATCATAAATTTGGTTCAACGAAATGCGGTTATATACGTATATATTGAACTATTACCAAAGAGATTATCAGCTTTTCTAAGTTCATTTACCTTTCTATAGTTTTCAATTAAACAAGCTATAGTGATTTTTGTCGAAAATGAAACTTCTCCCTAATATATGTATCCTACTAGCTATAAAAAGAAACAAGATAGGTCTTTTTAAACACCACCAATACCAAACAGCGCTTTTTTTCCACCGACGAAAACTTTCAGTTAATTATCAAACTTTCGCCATTATCTTCTACATATCGAAATGAACGAAAATAAGTACCTATTAAAATTATGCGATTATGCATAAAAAACAATTCGCTTTTTCACTACCATTCTTGATCACACAGTAAAGAAGTTTTTTGAACACACACGAGCACATGTTACCTATTTTGTCTTTCAAAATTGGCAGGTTAATAAGAATGTACGTAGTAGGTAGCTAGGTACTAAGTAACCAGACCACCAGTCAAGTACATATTACTAATTTCCTTCAATTTTTCATCTCCCCTTAAAGTATAATAGTGATGTAGGTAAATTGTAAAATTCCAAAGTATAGTATTTCAACTGATATACTGGCCGAAAAAATTTCATTGGGACGTTTTCAAAAGATTGTTTTGATTTCATTTCGTCCTATTTCTTAATGCCAAGCAGCATTCTTGTTACCTAGAAAGAACCGGTTTCAAAACGTCAATATGTATCCTAACATCTTTCCTTCATTTCTCTTAAGCTACGTAGAATATGTGCTAGAATTTTTGAATTGTGTATTGAAATCTCATTGTAGTGATAAGAATCTTATAGTACTGAAATAACGCACCCGGTTACTATACCAGAACAAGTCATTTGAACTTGTGTGTGCAGGGCCATGCAGAGAAAATTCGGGCCCCGGGGGAAAATTATACGGACCCTCTTGCCTTGAAAGGGCCTGACATTTTTTCCCAAGAGTCGGTCATTTTTTCCATAGAGCCCATTATTTTTTTACAATCGGCCCCGGGGGAAACCTCCCTTTCCCCATTCTGGTTGAGCCTGTGTGGGTCTTATTTGTGCAAAATTTCGTTTCAAAAAAGATTTTTATAAACGCGGTGTACGACTAATTGAAAAACGATTCAGCTTATGGAGCGAATTAAATCACGATGACTAATTGATATAAATCAATTCTTCAATGCTCGAATACTCGTTGCAAATTTTAAATTATTTGTTATGGTTTTAGGTAGGTACTTTTCGAAACTTTAGCACACCTTGATTTTGTGTACATCGGTTGATTTTTTTTATTGCAACTGAGTTGAATCGACGTGAAAATTAATTTCAAGATGAAAAGTTCAACGGGGTTTTATTCCATTTTCGAATAACAAATTAGGAAAATTGTATACCTACTTACGTAGTACTAATTACTCAACACTTGAACGTTTAACAATAAGGAATTGAAATACAATTATGAATAACGTCCACATCCAACGTCGTTCATTTCAATGAACTTGAAATCTAAAAAAAAGATATTCAGTAAAGAAGGATTTACTGATTCAAATTCGTTCTAAATAATCAAATATAATTTATTGATTGTGCGCCCCCCCCCCCGAAAAATAAATTACTGTTTTTCGGTTTTATGCAAAAATGGCAACAATGGCTTGTTCAATGTTAAATTAGACATCATTTTCTTCATTAAAAATTCATATTTGGTCTTTTCGATCCATTCTCAAGTTGAAAAATTGCAATTTATTTCATGTTTTTATTTTCAGAATTGATAAAAACTGCATAAATTGTAATTTTTCAACTTGAGGACCAAATTTTGATTTTTTAATGAAGAAAATGATGTCTAATTTAACATTGAACAAGCCACTGCTGCCATTTTTACATATAACCGAAAAACAGCAACTTATTCCCCTCCCTGGAGGGGATGATCAATCGGCCTTCTGGTACAGGTCTCTCTGCCTATCTACAAAATGTAGGTACCTATACTGTTTGGAGTTTCGCCGCCTACAATATTTGTATGAACACGAAGGTATCAATTTACCAGGCGTCGATACCTGATGGAAAATTTATTTGATATTAACGGATAAATTAAATCATTCACAGTTGGATAGATGACAACTTAGTTGATATAGAAATAAGTTCCTCGGAGGATTAATACGATATAGCGAATGAAAATAGTCCAACGTATCAGCCATCTTCATACTTCGGTTACAGATTAAAAATCATCTCGTGGTAATCCAACTGCATGGCTTCTTTTACCCTATTAATCAAAATTCATCGTCAGGGAAATTTCATACGAGTGGAATATGAAGTAGATCGGAAATATCAAGAGCAATACGAACGAGCTATAAATTATCGCCAACTTTCCAAGTCGTCAATTAATCTCAAAACTATCGCAACAACTAAACCAGCAGATACGGAGAGAGTTTCCTTGCGCCGAAAAACGTTACCACTGAAATCCTGAAATGCGTTAACACTGGCAGAATTATCCTTTAAATGAATTTTATATAATATGAAAATTTGCTTCGAAACACTTTCTTTTTTTAAAATAAATGACGTAGCATTTTGTTGTTTATTAGTTCACGGTGGGTTAACCAATCATGTTGTGTGGTATTCCCCCTGACTCCTCGCGATCACTTATACGCCTACCATTTAATTACATCAGTAACAGGCTTATATAGTAAAAACGATGTAATTGACAATCTAAACCGTATCATTATTTTTGCCGCTTGTGTCGCTTTGTAGTTTTCATCGAAGTAGTGAAATTTAGGCAAATGGTAAAAAGATTTTTAAGTCATCTGCGCCGTCGAGTACGCATCACTGAATATTTAATCAACAAAAATATATATAAAACTTGACGTGTTTGCATTTGTATTATGAAATAAATCCATAAGTATATAATGATGTTGTAAATTTGTTATATGTATATCATATAATAAGTATTTTGTGCTTAAGATCGCTTAAATTTATCACATTGCGGAATAACTTTACTATAATCAAGATAAGCTTACGTTTTGTTTAGTAGGTAAATTAATACGTTAGACGTTTAATACGATAGAATATTAAAATTACTTTTCGCGTATTACATGTACGCTAATTATTTTCAAGTCGCGTAATTTTGTCATCGCGAATCGCGCTTAATTTGTAAGATTTAAAAGGTCTAATTTGTTAGCTTACACGACGGTGAATTATGAATTTGAATAATTTATATTTCTCCGGCATACATACGCGTACATTATGATTAAGCATTCTCCACGTATGATATACATATATTTTCGACGTAGAAAAATCCTTATTTTTTCGTCAATGAATTCACGATGAGATTTGCATAGTGAGCCATCGCGCCGCTATGCTACCGTAAAACTGATATGATATCCTTTTATAATTTTGTTATTGTAGCTACTAGATTTTTCATTTTTCAACGCCAACGGCAAATATCCATATTAGAACGTAGGTGTGCCTGTGTAAAATTTTTTACCTCTTGAGATAAGATAAATTTCATGCTATGAGAGTGAGACATATCGGGTTCAAATTTAAAATATGGGCTAATCTGAGGTAAGCACAGATGTAGAAGTAACTTGAATCTAGAGCGAAAATGGTAACACCAATCTCAGCTCACAAATTTAAAATCGTAATAACTTAATCGCGAATTCGTGATTAAAATAACGCATTGTTTTCAACCAAAAAATGCAAATTATTTTAGAATACTTGGATTCGAAAAATTGACAAAACACCGTAATTTAAAACGAAAAAATTTACTTATTATTCGCGCATTCCAGCGTTCGTTCCTTTTTTCACAACGTTCGAAAATTTTCACCAAGTTATTTTTCAATAAACAAGCTTCATTTGCAGCTCAGCTCTTCCGTAGTTGTATTAAAAAAAAAACGAATGGCAAAAAAAAAATAAAAATAAAATGGCGAAACCTTTCAAAATCCAAGGTTTTGTGTTTTCTTTGTAGATTATACAAGCTAGAAACTTTGCAAATTCGTATCTCTATTACAACTTATCAAAGCCAGTCCAATCGGTAAATTTATTGTGGATAAAAAAAGGTAATTAAAATTTTATAATCGCGCATATTCATGAGATGCTTATTTGCATACTAGCTTTTAAAGTTGACAAAATGTAATCAAAACTTTTTTGTTGATTTGCGATAGTGATCTAAAAAGGTGAATAAAAAGACCGAGAAGCCAAATAATTCAAAATTCTTATATTGGTATGCCAATATTGAAAATTTGTTTTCTATAGACGATTCTTTTCTCTCCTTTCGTCTTTTTCTGCAGTATAAAAGTTCATCATTAGCAAATGAATCACAAAAAGTCGTTAATTTAATCGCAAACTTATAAACGTTTATGAGTTTTTAGAAGTTATTAATCCTTCTTGTGAAAAACTTTTACTTAATTAAAAAATTATGAGAACGAATAAATTTCGTGAAGTTTATCGATGCCAAGTTATTCGCCAAGTTTTTATGTTTAAAGAAATACGAATATGGATTCGTCTGTACTTATGCATAAATACACTAGAAATTTCTTTACGTTCTTAGAAGATTATCATTTCCAAATAAAGTTACAAAATCAGATGAAAGTTATTCAAAATAATTTTAAACAGATAAAAGAAAACAATTTTTTCGAGTTGCCAATACACTTCTTACTTACCTGCTATCAGTTATCACTAGTTGTGCCCTAATTAGTAATAAAAAAAAAAAAGAGAAAGTCGGTGAACCCCAATCGATTAGTCTTAATATTCGATCGAAGATCTAATTATTTACACCGAAAGGAATAATTCAAATATGACGCGAATTGTCAACGCGTATTCGGCCCGCTGATTATTATGCAGTCGCTAAATACCTAAACAGTATTTACAATTAAAAGGAAAAACATTTCTGTAGGTACTGAAGGGAAATAATTTCATTTAAGAGTAGAACTCCATTTTGTAACGTTTCATTGGCGTAAAAAGTAGACCAGAAATATTTTCAAAGTAGAAATACCAGCGCTCATAAATAGCAACACTTGTTCAAGAGTAACGGGATTTGTGTTGCAACTTGTACTACTAGACTTTGGTAACCTGAAGTAAGACAGGTACATCCGGTAAAGATGGAACGAACCTTTCCGGAATACATGAAAACCTATAACCACATTTCATTAACGCTGATTCTCCGGCATCAGCAGCGTAGCCAAGAAGCGAGCCATTGTGCACGTGTAGAAGGTAATGTCTTCTTCGATTAGTTTTTTCAAGTTTAAAATGTACGTAAAATTATAGGTCATTTGAAACAATTTTCAAATAATCAGTAAATCGTATTCATATTTACATTTATACAATTATATTTCTACTTGAAGGTATTTCAGAAACTTTGACAAGATTTTCGACGAATCTGACCAATCGTAGTATTGCACATGCTCAGTTACTCCGATATACACTGAGCAGGGAAAATCAAAAATAAATAAACGATTTACATTTTTTTTAAAATAGTCACGTTTCGCCAACTGTTATGAATTATAATTGATAGATATTTTCGCAAAAAAGTTTTGCGCTATTTTCCAATGTATAAAAGCTACCGTTTGAATAATATATAATTTTTTGTGATTCTAAATTCAATACACTTACGTCATGTTGGTCGTACCGCGTATGATATAGTCAAAATACCTATTTAGATTTATTCAGCGCAATAAAAGAAGGGAAATATGGAAAACAGATAAATCAGGAAAACATTCTGGACCTATTTTGAATTAAATTGAGAATTCTGCAGTTTACACAACAAGGAAACAAACTACATATGATTACGCGAGCTTCTAAAATGGTATTTTCGGGTAAGAAATTAAGCTAGCTGTGATGCCCATTATTGCTAAATTTTTCTTCTTAAAATCGATTACCCCGTATCACCACAAAATGAGAGATATATCAAAATACGTGCCAAGAAAGAGCATATTTTGAAAGAAAAGCATCTTTCTAATTATTCTTATCATCAATCTTAAAGCTATGTAGGAAATACCAACGTTTTTTTTTTTTTTTGAACATTTCCTCATTAAACCAACTTTATATAAATCATTCGTAACAATACTACAAAGACATCCTAATTGATCCTTAGAAACTTGTAACAAACTGTTATAATTAATTTTTATTCATCGTGTGTTGTTGAAGTGCTTCAAAAATGCGTATTTGTATACTGGACCGGTGATCGTGCATGGGACCAAATACTACGCGCTGATTGGCCCATTCCCTCCACACATTTATATGTATCTATAAATTCCCATATTATTCGCACTATTTACCTTCGATGTATACCATGATGGGTTGTTGTTGAAACGCTCAAGTTACGTATTATATATATTTTTCAAAGCATAACGTATTGGTATATATTGTTAGAAAAGGAAAAATTCACAAGACAGGTGGACAAAATCACAATCGACGTCATGATACAATGATGCGATTATATTCCTTGTTATGTTCCAACGCAGTATTGAAACTTTTGACGATGAATCGCCGCTTAAAATTCTGCTCAGAAGATCGTTACTAATTTCCATCTATGAAGGTAAACAAAATTATAAATAATACGAGAAATATTGATCTTTTCATAAAGATGCATGTGTATTTATCATCTTGTATCATGACGTCGATTGTGATTTTGTCCGCCTGTCTTGTGAATTTTTCCTTTTCTAACAATATATAC
>QBDW01000806.1:0-25194 GCA_003261595.1 Maconellicoccus hirsutus
GAAAGCAATCCAACTTCTTTATAATGGAGTTTATAGAGAATTTGGTCATCCTTCATTTCAGTTATTATACATTTTCACGAAAAACTATTTTTTCCCATGGTTACAGGTAAAAAACTAAATTTATGCGAATTTTGTCAAAAATTCACGAAAAATGCTCCTTTTCAATCGCACGTAGCTCGGAATCTAAGCCAGTTACATCAACTCTTAATATATGCATTTTGTAGAGAATTTAGTGGGCTTTAATTTTGAACTGAACTATTTTTTTGATAAAACCAGTTTTCACCAAGATATAAGCGAAAAATCGATTTTAGGGGGCTTAGATCCACAAAAAAGGGAACTTGCAAACATGACATTTGATCCGGAGTAAAGTATGTTGTAAAGGCTAAAGGGTATCGAATACTAGGCATATATCAAAATTCAGCTTATCATCTCGTTTTGCAAGCTCGAGGCCGTTTTCATGCTAGATTGACCGAAGTACAACGCAAATCTACAAAAAAAATCAACCCGTGGAAAAATGATGGAAAAAAGCCCAAGCATAATTCTCTTTCGTATACCACAATAGAAAGAAAAAAAATTCCACGAGGAAATTTCCACCGGTCAAGAAATCCACCTCGACTCGTATATTTTCCACCATAAACCGTGTAACGAACCTCGACATAGGAAAAAAATACCCATTTCAGACGTACAAGCGATGAGACAAGCAGGGCGGAGGTGACGGAGCCCCGACGCATCCCCTCCGACCAGACATAAACGCCGAGACGCAATTTAGCGAGTGTTTGGGCGAAATTGCGCGAATTTACAAAGGTCTTCGTACCCAAGCGGCCGCCATTTTGCTACCGAATACGTAGGGTTTTTGCGTCGTAACGAAAATTTTCTATTTGTAATAAACCACCTGTTGGCCGCGGGCTGAAATTATACGCGATTCGGATGCGCTTTTTATTATGCATCGATCGGCCACAGTGGAGGAATTTACGACGCCGTAGGACTGGTTTTGTGGGTGGCTTTGGAGCCTCCGTTAAGGGTAGGCATTTTGGGCGTTGTACCTTTTTTTTCGACATTTTCGACGGCAGCGCGTGCTAATGTTGTCATCATGTAGCACGCGTATCGCGTGCTACGTATTTATTAGCGCTGGTGCGTCGCCCGCCTAATGTAGGAGGCGTGGTGCGTGACGTCGACTGACGAGTGTCGGGTGAGAAAAAAATTTGGCCGTTTTTAAAAACACCCGATACGCCGCAGCTGTACCAACAGAGTCGTCGCAAATAAAAGGTACATGAACTTCGAGGCAATGGCGACGATCGAAGTATTTGTGTTGTTTTTCAAACAGACGCGAGCGATAGAGCGTTATTGCGATGTAGCCGGTGAAAAAGTGGAAATTACGTTTTATGGTTGAGATTTTTCACAGTCGGTATATCGACTCTGAGGAATAAATGTGAAATGAGATAACTCGGTGGTTTCGTTTTTCACGACGTTTTACGCGATGGGGGGGAGAGCGAAGGGATGATACAAAAACAAACGTAGTATTTGATGTCAAGTGAGAAAACCAACGATGAGAAATTTCCCTGAAAGAGGCTTTCATGTATTCACATATCTTCCAAGTCGACCTCCCAACTTCATGTAGTCTATGCCAAGTCGACCTTGTAACGTTCATGTCGATCTCCTACTTTCAAATCAATATCACACATTTCTCACGACCCGTGGTTTTCATGTAATTCTCATACCTTTCAAGTAGACCTCCTAACTTCTTCTAAACCTAACTTAACTTTCATGTAGTCTATGCCAAGTCGACCTTGTAACATTCATGTCGACTTCCTACTTTCAAAACATCATACATGTCTTATGACTCGTGGTTTTCATGTAATTCTCATACCTTTCAAGTAGACCTCCTAACTTCTTCTAAACCTACTTAACTTTCATGTAGTCTATGCCAAGTCGACCTCGTAACATTCATGTCGACTTCCTACTTTCAAAACATCACACATTTTTACTTCTAGCACAGTCATTTTAGGGCAAAACCCAAAATTAATTCCCAAAATGGGAAATTAGAGCGATCAAATTAGACACAAAAATGCGTTGTGCATGCAAAAACCGCCAAAAAGCTGAAAATCGGTATAAACCTTTAAATGACCATTAAAAATAAAATATCAAAAGTCCTCATTGATTTGACCTCTGCGTCTTGAGTTATTCAAAGTCAAAGGTGAAAAATTGCAGTTTTTCGCATTTTCCTCGGCGGCCGAGGGTGTAATCGTAAAAATAGTTTAGTTAAAAATTAAAGCTGAGTAAATTCTCTACAAAAAACGTTTCATTTTTATCCCCCGCTCGGTCCCCGTTCTCGAAATATCGCGCGTCGAAAACTGGAGGAATTCGCGCTACACTAAAAATACCCACTCAGCGCACTAAGCTGGATGAAAAATTTCAAAGTGGTCCGATTTTGCTGATTTTTTAATATGATGTTCATATCTAATTTAGGCCTTCCCAAAAAAAATTCTAGACCCGTATGTCACCCATGGGGAGAGCTGTGGTACCCCAAAGATGGAAAATTTTCGAAAAAAATCGCTTTTACTCAAATGTTGTTCCTTAAAAAATTGGGACCTAACTAAAAATTTCACTCCGCGAACGACCTAGGGTTTGAGATTCCGCATTGACCCAACTAGATGTTTTTTTCATTCGAAGTGGTTTTAGCTCCCCTGGGGGTCCTGCAAAGTTGGGGGAGCCGAATTATCATAAAATGCGAAATTGTGGCATAAGTGGGTTTTATCGAGGTTTTATCTCTGAAATAGCTCAATTCAGGGCCGGTTTTAGGATCGTTCGTTGGGGGGGGGGGGTTAGGTTCTATAAATAAAGAGTAATTTTTTTTTTAAAGAATAGATAACTAAAAATGATGTTGTGTTTTATATTAGGTAAAAATCACGAGTTGAGCTTGACCTCTTGGGGAGGGGGGGTTAACACCCAAAACCCCCCTTAAAACCGGCCCTGGCTCAATTTTGACAATTTTTGTGAATAATGTTCAAAAAATAGACCGTTACTTTGAAACATGAGACGAAGATTTAAAAAATATTAAAATTGATCAAACGTGAAGTCTGATACACGTTTTTGATAGTAAATTTTACGCTCTTTAATATTAGTTATTACAAATTTTTTCGTAAATATCGCCGTTTTGTAGTAAAACCACAAAATTGCAAAAAATTGAATAAGTCGAAAATTTGCCATTTTTTCAGACCCCCCCCCCTTTACCCCGTCTGGCACCCCTTAAGCAACACTTGGGGTTGATAGACCAGCATATTCGGATTCAACGCAAGAAATCCTACAATATGGCACCATTTTCAGACATCAACCTTTTTGGTGAAAAGTCCACCAAAAGCTCCGAACTTTGAGCTTTCGCTGTGCTTGAACGCAGCAACAGCGGATAAACGGATTGGTGTTTTTGGAAAGAGAACTACATACACTATCTTTTGGGACAGGTCCTAAATTTTAACTCTTTCAAGTCACTTTCACTAGGTGGGCTCCCAAACCTAGGAAATTGAAATATCGCGTGAAAATATTTATCGAGGTACCAGCTCCCTGCTCCCACTCATCTTTGTTCATTTTGTAACTTATTTGATCAGATTAAATTTTTCAACTGATCATTTTCACGTAAACCCATTCCCTTGGTAATAAACGCGTAATGGTTTTGGAAAATACTTTTACGAGGTACCAGCCCCCTTCAAGTGATCTTCTTCTGACATCATCTTGTAGAAAATTTGACGTACTTTAATTTTGAACTAAACTATTTTTCACGTAGAAACCGTTTTTTCCGAGATAAATGCAAAAAATCACTCAAAAACGCGTTTTTCGAGGTACCAACCCCCTTCTACGAAGTAGCACACCACTTACGGCCCGGGACTTTTAACACGTTCGTTGTGACGGTGTTATTGACCGATTATATGAGAAATTTTTTGCGTTTGAATTATTTCACGAAATCGGCCCAAAAATGTCTAGATTGACTGGACTATAACTCGTGGTTTTCATGAAGTTCATGTATGTTTCGAGTCGACCTAACTTCCAATCCGACCTCCCAATTTTCATGTAGACTTCGTCAAGTCGACCTCGTGACGTTCATGTCGACTTGGTACTTTCAAAACAACACGTTTCTACTTGGCTTCGTGGTTTTCATGTTATTCACATACGTTTCAAGTCGACCTCCCAACTCTCATGTTGTCTACGCCAAGTCAACCTCGTAACTTTCATGTCGACCTGGTGAAAAATTTCATACCACGCCCCCCCATCTATCACCGTATCCGCTAATAAAACAAACTAAAACGCGAAAAATATTAAATTGGGAAATCCCCACCAGGTAAAAATGCTCGGGCGATAAACCGATACCCAAAAATACACGTATACGTTAACCCTTTAACCTTAAACTTTCGCTTCGACGCTACCAATTGGATAAATTCCGCGCCGAAAATTATTTTCCTTTGGTTTCTACACTGATACGAACCCGATTGATTATCCGTATCAGTTATTTCGGTATACGAACGTGTACCGCCGTTTGTTAAAAATATTACAAACGTAAAAAAAATTCTACACGTCCATTGCACATTTACGTAGAGTGGATGCAGTAAGGGGCCAGGCGAGGTACGCGCACATTGACATTAAACTTAACGATGTACTTGAACTCGGTCGAATGCACGTGCGCCATAAACAAATTGCTCCGTCGTAAACCTTAACACAAAGTATCCAAGTTGAACGAAAGTTACACAAGTACGGTTGCAATTTCACCGTTGTTGTTGTTTGCGCGCCATCAGCGCAGCATACTAAACGCGTATAATTCGCGAAACGTCGGAAAAAATTTTTATCGCGTCTCGCCTACAAACCCCGCTCGCCCACGGTGCCAGCGTTGGCACAAGATGCGAAAAAAAATTGCACTTACCGGAAAACGCTATCGAGTATTTTCACATGTATTCGCAGATGGCGAATAATGCGCAGTTTTTTTCGATGATTTGATTTTGGGGGGGGGGGATTTTTCGTTTAAATTTCAGCATGATTGATTTCATGATAAAGTAGTATAGTTGATTAGGCAACGATGAGTTTGCAGCGTGATAAATTTCAAATTGTCGACGTTTTTCATCTAAGTTGTAATTTTTTACTAAAAAATCTTCGAATTTTTAAATACAGCTAGAAATAGCAACAGGGAATTCTATTGATTGAAGAAATCGTGCATCTTTTTCAAACCCGCTGTAATTTCGTTTTATTGTACCGATTTTATATGAAATTCCATAATTGGAGCTAGTCGCCGAAATCGAAACATTAAAAATATTTTTCTCCTTGTGCTACGGTAACACTGTAGTTAACATGATAGATACGCGTCGAAGATATTCCAACTCGACCTCCTAACTTTCATGTAAACTACAAATACCGTACAGCGGAGTTACATTTAAAATGATATTTTTCTGAATGTATACGACGTATACTACGGTAACACTGTAGTTTACATGATAACCACGCGTTGAAGATATAGACGTTCCAACTCGACCTCTTAACTTTCATGTAAACTACGAATACCATATACTCGTTGCAGTATTACATTTAAAAATGATATTTTTCCGAATGTACCACGGTAACACTGTAGTTTACATGATAGCTACGAGTTGATGATATTCCAACTCGACCTCCCAACTTTCGTATTACACTATTACTCGTACATTTAAAAATGATTTTTTTTCTTGTTGAATGTAACAGTGCAGTACAGTAACTCGGCCTTCAACCTTTCGTATTAAAGTATACAAAAATTATCATTTTTTTTGTTGAATGTAATAGTGCAACACAGTAACTGTAGTTTTTACACTTTATATGAAAGTTAGCAGGTCGAATTTTAGTATCATTGACTCGTAACTTTCATGTAAACCATAGTTGCTACAAGAAGAGTATTCAGGGGCGCTGAAACGAAATGAGAAACGAAACGCAATTTTTCAAAAAAGTTGCTGTAACGTTACGAAGTCCAGTCAATCTAGTCCGAAAATGGCCCCGAGCTTGCAATACGAGATGATAAGCTGAATTTTGGTATATACCTAGTATTCGATACCCTTTACACAGTGGCGTAGTTAAGGGGGGGGGCAGGGGGTCTGGACCCCCCTTGAGGTCTTCAAAAATACTCATTTTTAAAGTTTTAATGGAAATTTTAAATTATTTCAGTCAAATAAACTCCGCCAACTCCGTGCTTCCGGTCCTTTCGAAGTTAGAGAAAACCGAAAAGAAGACGTCGTCATCACTCGCCTCCGCCTAGGCCACACTAACATCACTCATAGTCACCTCCTAACGAAAAATCCTCCTCCCTTCTGCCTAGACTGCAATTCCCCTATCACCGTTCACCACCTCCTCATCGAATGTCCTATCCTCCACCAATACCGATCTATTCTACGCAATCCTACCTCCCTCTCTGAAATTCTCCAAGACGACAACTCCATCGACTCTGTTATCCAGTTCGTCAAATCAGCCAGTCTTTTCTTAAAAATCTAGACTTCCTTTCCGTGCCTCTGGCCTAGGCGGCAGTGCATGGCACGTTAAAAGAAGAAAAAATCTAATTATTTAACAAACAAGTCAAGTAAATTTTTACATTTTTTGCATTCTTGTTCTATTCTTCAAAAAAAAAAAGTTACAAAATTGTAAAGAAAAAAAATACCCCCCTCGCATCTGCCAGTTCAGGACCCCCCCCCCTGGATAACTGCCTGGCTACGCCATTACGCCATTTCCTTTACAACATACTTCACTCCGGAACAAATGTCATGTTTGTAAGTTCCCTTTTTCGTGGATCTAGCCCCCTGAAATCGGTTTTTCGCTTATATTTTGGTGTAAACTGGCTTTATCAAAAAAATAGTTCAGTTCAAAATTAAAGCCCACTAAATTCTCTACAAAATGCATATATTAAGAGTTGATGTAACTGGCTTAGATTCCGAGCTACGTGTGATAGAAAAAGGAGCATTTTTCGTGAATTTTTTACAAAATTCGCATACATTTAGTTTTTTACCTGTAACCATGGGAAAAAATAGTTTTTCGTGAAAATCTATAATAACTGAAATGAAAGATGACCAAATTCTCTATAAATTCCATTATAAAGAAGTTAGATTGCTTTCTTAATTTCCGAGCTGTGACGTCGCAATGAATTAGGGTTTTGGTTATTTTTTAGCCTAGTTTTGTAGATACAGTATTTGTGGAGGATTTAGTAGGCATCAACCTCGAACTAAGCTTTTTTTTTTCATAGAATCATTTTTTGCTACACTAGAGCCGAAGAACTGTACCCTACACAATTAGGCTAAAAAGTCATCTATTCACGAAAAATGCTCCTTTTTCAATCGCACGTAGCTCGGAATCTAAGCTCGTTACATCAACTCTTAATATATGCATTTTGTAGAGAATTTAGTGGGCTTCAATTTTGAACTAAACTATTTTTTCGATAAAACCAGTTTTCAACAAGATATAAGCGAAAACTCGATTTTAGGGGGCTAGATCCACAAAAAGGGGAACTTGCAAACATGACATTTGTTCCGGAGTAAAAGGGTATGGAATACTAGTTATATACTAAAATTCAGCTTATCTTCTCGTTTGGCGAGCTCAAATGCTAGATTGACTGGACTAATGCGAAACGAAACGATTTTGTTTGGAAAAAAAGTAATGAAATGTGTAACGAAACCGTTTCTCTTAATGTAATTTTAAACTTTCAATTTGTGATTTTTCCATTATTTTTCAACGAAATATATGTTTGTCTAGTGTTCCTGCTGAGATATTTCCAAGAAGATCATACTAGAAGACTTAAGACTTATGTAGAAAAGTAACCAGATACATTAGCTATTGATTTCTTTTTTGTATTTTGTTATGCAAAATGAATTTTAATAGATTTTGCTGAATTTTTTTTAAAAAAAAGAACAAAACAAAATCATTTTAGCGAAGAAACGAAACAAAATTGGAAAAACCCGTCGTAACGTTATGTGGAACGAAACGAATTGATTTTGTTCTACTACACCTGAGTATTCGTGAATACTTATTACTTACAAGGGAACCTCTCGAGATGATCTGCTTGGATTTAAACGAAAGTTGGATTTTTGGAGAGAGCATGTCAAAAACCCCCCAAAACCAAAATTTCGTCAGTTCAAGTTGACTTTTCGATTTTTGGCGAATTTTTGAAAATTTAAAATTACATTAAAAATGGAGAATTACTCAAAAAAATAAATTATCTGGGAAAATGATTTTAATTCGTGCAAAAACTATTCCCCCTGTAATTTGGACCCGCTGAATCCGAAAATCGCATCGTCGAGTCGTTCTGGAGCCTCCAGTAAGATTTTCATTTCTCTCCAGGAAACTCAAAATGCTCCAGAAGGCGTCTATTTGAATTTGGGCAACTAAAAACTTGGTTCTTTTTTATTCTCGATTTACCTAACCGATTTGAATACATTTCCGCAAATTTTCAGCCAGTCAAGTCGAGTACTCCTGGACCAGTTTTGTCAAAGCGACAAAGCGAAGTGTTACGAATTGAAAAAAACTCCGTATTTCGTTGACGCATGCTGGAATTTCCCTTAATTCGGATAATTTTTTAGTCGATTCCAGCATACGTCAACGAAACAAGGAGTTTTTAGGAGTTTTTTTCAATTCGTAATACTTCGCTACGACAAAACTGGTCAAGGAGTACTCGACTTGACTGGCTGAAATTTTACGGAAATGTATTCAAGTCGGTTAGGTAAGTCAGGAATAAGAGAGAACCAAGTTATTAGCTGCCCAAACTCAAATTGACGCTTTCTGGGGCATTTCGAATTTCCTGGAGAAAGATGAAAATCGTACTGGAGGCTCCAGAACGGCTCGACGATGCGATTTTCGGATTCAGCGGGTCCGAATTAGAGGGGAAATAGTTTTTGCACGATTTAAAATTATTTTCCCAGATGATTCATTTTTTTAATTCTCCACTTTTTAGTAGAAATTTCGTAATTTTCAATTTTCAAAAATTCGCCGAAAATCGAAAAGTTAACTTGGACAGTTAAAATTTTGGTTTTGGGGGGTTTTTACTATGATCTTTTTAAAAATCCAACTCCCGTCCAAATCAATTACACGTTTAGGTTTTTGATATCGTAGATTTTTATTTTTTCGGCGTGCTTTTCAATAGACCCCTAAACTTTTAAGAGAGGGGGAGAAGGGGGATTCCAAAATTTGAAAATTATTCTAAATAAATGAATTTCCATAGGTTTTTAATTTAGTGTATTTTTACTTTTCAGTCGTTTTTCAAGCGGTGAATAGGGGGCGAGGGGAGTGGTGGTACGGTTGTTATACATTTTAAAGAAATTATATACATTTCTATTGTACTTCAATTCATTTCTACTTCATTTCAACTCGTGGTATTCATGTACTTCATGTAACTTCCAAGTCGACCTCTTAACTTCCTAGTCAACTTGATATATTTCTAGTTCAACGTGTAACTTTTGCGTGGTCCGCGTAAATTGGCCTCGTGCTTTCGAATCAATTTCGCTATATAATTTCACTCAAATCGAAGGATCGAACCATTCCGTTGAAAATGTCGCTGGCGAATCATGCAGAAATATTTCTGTATTATTATCGATAATGCGACGATAAGAACGAAACCGCCCTGACTTTATCGCGTCTTGTTTACCGCTCTTTAAAATAGGCTACGCGGCGCTTCGCAAAAGCACAGTTGCGAGACATTGTAACGCTGATCGGATGCGGGCGCATTACGGTAGCTGGACGAGGCATATGGATGCACGCGTGAGAGACCAAAAGGGGGCCGTCTCTTCGAGAGTAACGCGCCAGTCAGAAAATTTTCAACACCAATGAACGTTCGAACACAACAGCTTGGAAGCCCGACTCGGTGATGTAATAATACCGCGTAGCGCGTCCGCCACCTCGCCTCCGGTACCTCCGGACACGGCGGCCGATAGGGAAAGTGACGGAGGCGGTAACACGTCGACCTTGACCGTGAACGATCGCAATTTACCGTCGTCATGGTCGTCGGTCGGGTGTCGGCGACGGCGGCGGGACCTCTCGCCCCCGTATCGAGCTCGATTCGCGCCGCCGAGGCCTACGTTACCTTTTTCGGCGTACGCTCGTCTCCCGGTACCGGTACCGGTACGGTTACCGTAACGGTAATCCAGCTTCATCAAACGAGATGATCGATGCTCGTATAATTTCCCACGTCTAGACTTGGCATAGTCGAGAGGTCGAGACGCGAATACGCTGACGTAGCAGCGCTACTTCGCCGTTCTCTTATCTTCGACGTCGTCGCCACCTCGACAGGATGCACCGAATGCATACTCCAGCAACCCGCGGTTTTCCGCTTTTACGCCAACGACGCTTTATGCAGTTTCCGCACATTTCCAATGCTACTTCAAGGTCGATTCGTATATGGACAATGGAAATCGCTCAATTGCGCCGTTTCATTCGTTCGCCGTCGTGTGAACGCTTTTATTCGACACCGAGAAATTTTTTTCTACGTTTTGCTTTTCGGGTCGTAAAATCGACGATAATTTACGCCCATTTGGCGACGATTTCATTTCGAAGATTGCGCTGAAAAATTACCCCATTAATATAACAACGACGATAACGCCAACCAGACATGATCCAATTACCATCTTTTTATCGATCGTTTGCATATACATTATGCATTTTGTAACGTTATACGAACCGGTTTTCGCGCCGAGAATATTTTGTATGCGGGTGCGAAAGCTGTCAAGTATAAATGCAACGTGCATGAAAATATGTTAATCGAAGTATCCGCCGTCGCATCGTCCCACGACGTTCGCACCCAATCTCCATTTTAAATCGTTTCCCCTCGGAAATTGAAAATTACAAATTTGCTGTAATCATCGAAGACTCCAAATAAACGACTCGTTTTCCGCCATAAACGCTACCGCGCATGTGCCACTATCTACTACGCATGCGTTACGTTCGCGCATGCGCAGAAGCTTTATTACCGGAAACTGGTCTTTTTAATCAAATTTCCTGTTTTTTCATGTACACTTTCCCCGGACGCTGTGACTTTTTAGGTTGAATTTGGAAAAATTGATAAAATAGAAAAATCAATTAGGAGCTGCGAGGAAAAATTTGACGCAGAATGAAATGGTGGGAGATTAAGAGCTTTCTTTTTATTTTTTCATATTTTTCTCGCGATTTTTTTCCAATTTCAAACAACTATGACTTTAGTGCTACAGTCTGCCCAATAATGATAAATTTTGTTTTTTTATGCAAATTATATAAATATCGAATATTTTTCACATTCTTCGTTTCATTTGTCGACATTGCAATATCAATTAAGTCGTGCAAATCGGTTTAAATAATTTCAAAAAAAATCTATAATAAAAAAATGTATTTTTACACCAAACTCATCCAAACATATCTCGTATTATAATAATTTATGCACCAAATCCGACTTCGTTGACTTTTCATGGTCGAAAAAAGACAAAGAGAACTGAAATTCAGAAAATTACAGGTTCCCCCTCTTTAATCCACCTCCACATCGCGACATAATAAAACATAGCGGTGCTTTTCAACATGACAGCAACAACTGACCGGGGAAAAGAGGGTAAAGCGGGCAGAGAAAGTGGAAAATTATGGGATGGGCTTGGAAATGGTAAGAGTCAAATGTTAGTGGAGATGGAAATATTGATAAATGGAGGAATCCGATTGATGCTCGAAGACAAACTGGAGATTCGCTCCCCCCTCCATTGCATCATCACGCGAACAAATATTACACCGTTATCAAAGAAAGCATCGAGGCTCGTGTAGATGTGGGAAAAACCCGGAGAAATTTTCCCGCGCCATTGTGACAAAACAACAGAAAAATCGCAAACGATCGTAATTAATTAAGTGTTGATTTCACGATTTAAATGTACAAGGTGTTCTGAAAACGTCGCAATTTATTATCTCTTTTCGACGAATTGTTTTCTTCGCGCGAGGAAATTATCCGATTTTTTTTTTTATTATTCTACTCGACTGTTACAAATTTTACGACATGTAGGTGCAATTTTTTTTACGATTTCGCAATTTTTTTCGACGGTTTCTACGAATTTTACTAGATGTTTGTTTTCGAGCACTATGAAATTCGTACCTTTGGTCAAATTTGATTAAATTTACGACTTCGTGAAATTATACGTTTAATTAAAATTTAGATTAGATAAAATTTTCATCCTGAATTGGAATTTAAATTCAGCTATAATTGTGATCATTTAATTGGCAGCACTGCGCGTGAAATGAAGGTAACAAGAGTCGAAAAAGTAAATTTTCTCAAGTTATTTGAATTAAATAAAAAAAAGTGGAATTTTTAAATGAATTTTTCAAACCTACACATTGTTATGAAATCTTTTTCGAGTCCTAACGGAATTGAGATTTAAAAATAAACTTCACATTGTCAGTCGAAAAATGTTTTACGTATTTTTCATTTATTTTTAAGTAATAAATAACGAAAAAAACGAGGGTTTTACCAAACCGATAAAATCATCAAGCCATAAACAGTGTTGTCAACGAAGAAATTTTTTCATAAATTTCAATTTGGTTGTTTTCGTAGTGAAGAACAACTTGATGGAAATATTTCAACAAAAATGACATAAAAATCGTAAAACCATCAGCATTTATTATCGCCAAAGCCAGAAAAAATTTACGAATATATGGCAAACTTCACCACTACAGTGCAATTTAATTGAAATACTTTATTAAAATTTTTGAAATTTTTTTCCAATTGTAAATTTGAACATAATTTTCAATAAAATCGCCACTTTATTACGATTAAAGATACTGACGAAACGTATTGAATAAAAAATTGAAAATTGAAATTTATCCTACACAATTTTTTTTTCAAACAAATATGGTCAAAAGGTCAACCACGTTGACGAATATTTTTAGCTAATTCGAGTAATTTTTCATCATTTTACACTTTTATTCGTTTCATTGAAAGTAGAGCTCCCTGATGCTTCGCCTCAATTATCTAATTTTCGCCAATTTTACGCCAGTTTTTGTAATTTTTCAACAAATTGTGTGTCATTTCCGACTTTCACAGTGGTGGGGGATTAATTATCGCGATGTTTTTGAGTGATATGAATTTTTAAACGATGTTATAACGAGCGTGAAATTTCACACGAGTAATTTCGACGCGCATTTTTCAAGTATTGTTGTTTTCGATGATTTAATTTCGATGTTCCGGTGTCTGGGGAGTTCGATGCGTTGATTTTGATGTTTCAATGTCGATATTTTGATTATAAAATATCGATTTTGATATTTCCATTTCGATACGTCCATTTAAGGGGGTTTAATTCCGATACATGATGTACGAATTTTCGACTTTGATGTGTATATTTCGATATATCGATTTCAGAATATCGATTTAAATGATTCAATTTCGATACATATTTTCGAATTTTCGATTTCGATTTTTCAAAACATCGACTAATATGATTTAATTTCAATACATCATTTTTGAGTTTTCAATTTTGATGCGTATATTTTGATACTTCGATTTCGATATATCGATTTCAAAACATCGATTTAGATGATTTAATTTCGAAACATCATTTTTGAATTTTCGACTTTGATGCATATATTTTGATATTTTGATTTCGATATATCGATTTCGATTTTTCAAAACATCGACTGATACGATTTAATTTCGATATATCATTTTGAATTTTTCGGTTTCGATACATCGATTTTAAAACATCGATTTAAATGATTTAATTTCGATACATTATTTTCGAATTTTCGATTTTGATGCGTATATTTCGATATTTCGATTTCGATATATCGATTTCGATTTTTCAAAACATCGACTTATATGTTTAATTTCGATACATCATTTTTGAATTTTCGATTTTGATGCGTATGTTTTGATACTTCGATTTCGATATATCGATTTCAAAACATCGATTTAGATGATTTAATTTCGAAACATCATTTTTGAATTTTCGACTTTGATGCATATATTTTGATATTTTGATTTCGATACATCGATTTCTTCAAAACATCGACTGATAAGATTTAATTTCGATATATCATTTTGAATTTTTCAATTTCGATATATCGATTTTAAAACATCGATTTAAAATATTTAATTTCGATACATTATTTTCGAATTTTCGATTTTAATGTGTATATTTCGATTTCGATATATCGACTTCGATTTTTCAAAACATCGACTTACTATATGATTTAATTTCGATAAATCATTTTGAATTTTTCGATTTCGATATATCGATTTCAAAACATTGATTTAAATGATTTAATTTCGAAACATCATTTTTGAATTTTTGATTTTGATGCGTATGTTTCGATATTTTGATTTTGATATATCGATTTCGATTTTTCAAAACATCGACAAATATGATTTAAATTCGATATATCATTTTGAATTTTTCGATTTCGATACATCGATTTCAAAACATTGATTTGAATGATTTAATTTTGATACATTATTTTCGAATTTTCGATTTTGATGCGTATGTTTCGATATTTTGATTTCGATATATCGATTTCGATTTTTCAAAACATCGACTTACTATATGATTTAATTTCGATATATCATTTTGAATATATCGATTTATACGGTTTACTTTCGATATGTCATTTTGAATTTCTTGATTTCAAAGCGTCGATTTCTATATTTCATCGATGTTTTCATTTCGATATTTTAATTTGCATGCACTTTTTGATGAAATTATATAATTGTTAAATTTAATCATTCGAGAAAAATCGACGAAAAAACTCGCTGAAAATTACTCTCGAGTCTAAATTTCTACGATTATCAAATAAACCGAAAAAAATTCAAACTTGCAAAAATCCCAAAAAAAATACACGAGTCGAAAAATTTAATCAAGTTGAAAAAAAACTTGTAAATTAAATTCGAAAACTCGAGCGAAACAAATACAATGCTCGAAAAAATTCACCAATTTAACGAAGATCGCATTCGATGGAGAAAAAAATAGTAAAATTTCACGCAATTTTACGACACTAACACGTTTTCGCCATCGTGTAGAATCTCCTCGCCCAACTCCTCCACTCGTGAGTTCAAAACTTGCCGTTTTATTCGCTCCTCGCGCTACCAAAGTTTACGATACGAGCATTAATTAGGGAATACGAAGTACGCTCCGTCGAGGCGTAATTTAGGCCCTCGGCTTAATTAGAAAACCTCGAATACGTCGAATATTTTCGAGACGTCGTGTCTGCGGAACGTTGCAATTAGAAGAGGACGCGGGGACGCACACGCGGATAACGGATGCTGGCGTAATTTTTCTCGATGCGAAAAATTCTCGGCGCTGGGGTATAATCGAGTTAAGGCGAGCGCGGGGAGTACAAAAATTTCACGTCGGCGTGTGCAAATGGAATGAAATTTATCGTGCGAAGGCGAAAAGGTAAAAAGCCTCGTTAAATTGAGGCTATATACGCGAATTGCATTAAAGAGCAGGGCCACCGAAGAAGGACGAGTTGAAAAAGCAAACAACCGATGCTCGTGTCGGCGTCGTAATTTTTTTTCATAAGAAAATAGGCGGCGAAGAAAGGACGACGCTGGGGGTGTTATTGCGACGTAGCGAAAAAGGGTGAATGTACGTGAAACGATGGATATAAACATACGCAATTCTGCGCAACGTGTACCGAATTTACTCCGAAGATGCGGCTCTTCGTATAATCGTGATTTATTTACATAGTCTAATATCGATTCGACGATATAGAATTTTGGCGAATTTTTTTCCCCCATTTTGCCCGAACCCCACGAACGTGTGGAATAATAAATACCGCACATCGGCCGAATCGATGCCATCGACGTACCCTTTCGACGTAGCCTAACACGACGACGGTTGTAGCCTATCGATACCCCGTGTATCGTGCAATTAACCAATTACCCCTCAAATTCGAATAATCCTCCAAATCGTCACGCGGCATTTAAACGATTCATTCGAATCCGCGAATCGATACGCGCAAACTACCATTTTGTTTGCAATCCAATGCTCATAAATCGATTGGTATTCGACGTAGTTCGATGAAAATATTAATTTCCGTCCTTCGTCAATGCTCCAACGTTCACGTTTCGTCTGTAGGAATTGACGTAAGAACGAGATTGTGTTCGATTATCGAAACGAGACGAAATCAATTCGATATTTTTCGCGGAAATGATACAAATTGCCATTGATGTTGCAATTTTTACGTCCATTGTAAATGAAAACTTCCCAAAAAGGAGAGAAAGTCTTTTAAACATTACATACACGATATGATTTTCGGGAGTTTTATCTAAATTAAAGGATGATCCTTGATTTGGACCCTGCTCATGGATGTTGGGTTGACCTGAGGTAAAACTTGTTGATACAAAAGTTGCAAGGAATTAAAAGAAGAGTAATTTTTGTTTCAACATTTTTTTCATATCTCTTCAAATTTTCAATTTATTTGAGAAAATATTAATTTTCAAGGTTTTTAAATAGAAAAATTTTTCACAAAGGAGCGAATTTTGAGAACCACTGATCACATTTATGGAAAAATTGCAAATATAAAAGTTGTTGGAAATTAGAGAAAGCGAATCTCAAAGACTCGTTTTTTTTTCGTAATTTGCAAATTTTTCGAGATATTTGATCTTAAAAGCAAAGGTGGTGGGGGTGCTCTCGAAAAATAAACAGCCTAAAAGTGGACACGTGTACCCAAGTTAAATTTGTTTTCATTTTTAATAAGCGAATTAATCTCCTGCTATCAACCTCATCTCATTCAGTGTTTTTAAAGACAATGGCTTCTCATTTTTTTTTTATTTATAATTTTAACCTGAAATTGACATTTTCAACGTGTTAAGCGGTATCCCTCGAAAAAACTAAAATCTACGATAAAATATTTTATTTCAGTTAGTTACGTCGATAAATCGCATCGACACGTGAAATACGTGAGCTGCGGTAATTTTTAAACAACTCCATTACGATTTTCCAACAAATTTTAGTATCGGTCATCTTGAAGTTACATGTTTACAGCGTTTTTCGTCGGAAATCGATTAGAAATATGGCAAAAAAAAACGAACGAAAAGGAATTTTTTTATTGTAAAAAAAACCTTTTGAATAACAAAATATTACAATACGTGAAAAATCAACGTTGAAGTTATTTTATTAAAATTTTACGCGCCTTATATGCAACATCAACAGAAGAAATTCGTATCATTTGCATACATTTCGATAATTCAGAAAAACTATAAAAATTGTAGAATTGAATAATCAAATCGAAAAATCGAAAATGAAGCTCAAAATATCAGAATTGAAATGTCAAAATCGATACATTGACATCAAAATATCAAAATCGATATCGAAATATCAAAATCAATACATCGATATCGAAATGTCAAAATCGATTCATCAATATCAAAACATCAAAATCGATTTATCGATATCGAAATGACAAAATCGATACTTGGTATCAAAATATCGAAATCGATATGTCGATATTGAAACGTCAAAATCGATACATTGAGATTGAAATCGATATTGTAATACCAAAATTAATACATCAATATCGAAACTTCAAAATCGATTCATCAATATCGAAACATCAAAATCGATTTATCAATATCGAAATGACAAAATCGATACATTGGTATCAAAATATTAAAATCCATATATCGATATTGAAACGTCAAAATCGATATATTGATATTGAAATCGATATTGTAATATCGAAATCAATACATCGATATCGAAACTTCAAAATCGATTCATCGATATCGAAACATCAAAATCGATTTATCGATATATCGAAATATCAAAATCAATACATCGATGTTGAAACGTCAAAATCGATTTATCGGTATCAAAATGTCAAAATCGATATTGTAATATCGAAATTAATACATCGATATCAAAACGTTAAAATCGATACATTGATATCAAAATATCAAAATCGATATCAAAATATCAAAATCAGCACATCGATATCGAAACTTCAAAATCGATTCATCGATATCGGAACATCAAAATCGATTTATCGATATCGATATATCCAAATATCGAAGTCAATACATCGATGTTGAAACGTCAAAATCGATACATTGATATTAAAATCGATATCGTAATATCGAAATCAATACATCAATATCGAAACGTCAAAATCGATACATTGATATCAAAATATCAAAATCAGTACATCGATATCGAAACTTCAAAATCGATTTATCAATATCAAAATGTCAAAATCGATACATCGATATCGAAATGTCAAAATCGATACATCAATATCGAAATATTGAAATCAATACATCAATATCGAAATACTGATCGATTTATCGACATCGAAACATCAAAATCGATTTATCGATATCGAATGGTCAAAATCGATACATCGATATCAAAATATCGAAATACCAAAATCAATACATCGGTACCGAAACGTCAAAATCGAAACTCCATTATCGATACATCGAAATCGAAATTTTGAAACAGAACAGCAAAAATTTAATTTCAGGCATTTTTACAAAAATTTAACCCCTAATTAAAATAAATTACGAATTTGAAACAGTTGATAAATACAACTAAATAAAACAAAGGATGGCATTCATCATCGCGACCGTCAACAAAACGAAAAAACCCAACCAACATCCCCATGCAAAACAAGTTAAAAACACGGTCGTATTTTCGAGACGTGAACCAACGATGAAGTTTGCACCGTGCTAAATTACTCGATATCTTATCACAAATCATCGCTCAGTTTATATCACCGTTGCTAAATTCACTTCGCCATTAGTATTCGGACTTCCTCGAAAAATATATTTTCGCGTTCAATAACCGGAATAGGAAGGGCGATTGCATCGATAATTCGCCCGATAAAAAGAGAAATTTAAACGAAAATACATTTCATTACGCATGCAACAATTTCTCGGAATCGAAAAAAATTCATACGATTAGAAAAAAAACACCGCATCGACGAAAAGTGCAACGTGAGAAAGACGAGAGAGAAAAAATGCAAATTACGTCTGGGAAAATAGCAAATTGCATACGCGCCAATTTCGCTTTTTTCTGCGGTGAATTCTCCAAGAGCATACGTTTCCTGTCTAGGCGCTGTTGCATGCGTTATGGAATGCCGAAGAAAGAAATCCTCCACATTGAGAATTCTTTTGGTAATTACGACGCCACGTTATTGCCTCAAGTCGACGTGTGTTTCGCTAACGTAGCCAAAATCCGCGAAGCGTAGGCGTGTACCAGCGAACATTGCAAATAGCCGGAAAAACCGACGATTATGGTCTACAATATGCAATGCTCATGTCTTCGATGTACCAGTAAAACTGCATATTAGGTAAATCGTGTGTGTCGAGACGTTTCTATATTTGTTCGTATTGTTGATCTTGCGAGATGGACAAAAATACCGAGTATGTCTTTTTTTCGCGAAAATTTTCCATTATCGTGCGTTCGTTAACACGTATATGTCGCTAAATATTTGTTATATCGAGAAAATCAAAAGAACCGAAGTGGTTCATTGGGAAATTTTCTACAAAAAATGTCATAACCTCCCCCCTCCACCCGGAGTCGTATTGAGGTTTTAAATTAGCCCACCTCTTTAAGACATGCTTCGATGCTTTCAAGTACATGTTCCTGGCAACAGACAAGAACGAATATTCAAAATTATGGTTCAGATGGTTATGCTTTTTCGAGTAGAACAGTCGAAAATAAACCTCCTTCACCCCCCCCCCCCAATCCACCATTACAATTTTGCTATCGATTCGCCAAATCTGTACAGGAATTCCTACTAAAGTTAGAATTCGGCTCATATCCGACTAGTTGAAATTCACGAATTTTTTTCAAAACTAGTCAGAAAGTAGGTTTATGGCTTAAAATGTAGATAAAACGTTAGAATACGTATATTTACTTTATTTCATATCGCAGCTGCAGCAGGGGCTCTCAAACTGAAAAATTTTTAAATTCGGAACAATTCGAATAAATTCATCGCGAAGTTACAACTTCGCTAATTCATAAATTGAAAAATTGTTCGAATAAAAAGGTCGGCATTTTTCAAGAGGTTTTCAAAAATATCTAAACTTTTGTTTCTACATTTCATACAAGCGGAGAAATCGCGTATTACACGTGGAAAAACACTCCCACGCAAGTACTCTCATTATTGCTTGAGACATGTTTGGAAAAATGACCGATTTAAGCCTTAATACGACTTCAGGAAGAAAAAAGGTTATAACGTTTTTTGTAGGAAATTCTCCGAGGAATAATTTTAATTATTTTCCATTTTTTCGATATAACGATTATTTTAAGAGTTATGCCCAAAAATGTGTCTATGGAAGCACTCTCGACGACGCTAGCCTATTCCACGTGTCACTGGTGGTGATTTTTTTGCGAATTGGGGACCCTCTCTATTCTATTTGCAAAGGGAAAAAATACCGGTAATTTCGTAAAATTGGAGGAATCGCGGAATACACGTGAAAAAACACGTCCATCCCAATATTCTCATTTGAAACACGTCTGGAAAAATGGCCGATTAAAAGTACTCACGCTATTGCTCGAAACATGTTCGGAAAAATGACCGATTTAAGCCTTAACACGACTTCAGGAGGAAAAAAGGTTATAACGTTTTTTGTAGGAAATTTTCCGAGAAGTAATTTTAATTATATTAATTTTTTCGATATAACGATTATATCGCCACTTCTGCCCAAAAATGTGTCTATGGAAGCGCTCTCGGTGACGCTTGTCAAGTCCACGTGTCACTGGTGGTGATTCTTCCCACACCGAGGACCCCTTTCATCGTGTTTACAGCGTGAAAAAATGCTGTTATTGTGCTGGATCAAATCGAACTTGTTTTTTGCGCCGTTCACGTAAAAATTGTCTGTTACGAACGACGCGCGTCTCATTCGTTCTCAACGTTCGAATCCGAATGCCAAGGTCGGTTATTTTATTTACCGCGTTCCCCTTCGACGCCGACGTCAATATCAATCACGTCGAATATCGACGCAACGAAAAGCGAATACCGAATGCACAGTTCGATTAAAATCTTCGACATTGCACTCGGCGGGTTTTCAACTCGAAATTTTTTTTCCACCGGCGACATGTGTCGACAAACGTAGAAAATATACGCGTACATGACACACAAACGTAGGGCCAGGCCCCGAAGAACGGACGTCATAAAATGATAAGCGTATCACGCGCTTCGCGCCGCCCATGTTCGATTCTTCGACTTAGATACCTACTCGTATTTTTTCGTTTTCAAGTTCAACTTGGGAAACGGCGCCGCGCGGCGCTGCCTACCTTCGACGGCGCAGCGGCAACCGCCGAAAATCCCGAGAGCCGAAAGCTCCTCGTCGAGGATCTGTTATCGCTGGTTTCTATTATTATTGCCATAAATACCGCTTCTGTTTACGTTTAAACAAGGGGATTCTTTTTCGGACATGATTTACAATTTTATTTCGCCAACGATCGCGGAGGCGGCGCTTTTGATGTATAATTACGCCATTTTTTAGCCCGCACCATCGGAGACTGCGACGAGGATTGTTTTACGTGCAATAACAAAAGAACCACCGACGAATTTACGCGTAATGAATTTTACGAGTTTTTCATTCGCCTCGACGAAGCAGTATGTCTCGAAAAATTAGCTAAACTGAGTGACGTATTTGGAGTCAAATTATGGCGAAAGGGGGGAAAGGGGGTATTAGATAATAACTTTTTTTTACGCAAATAAACACCGCCTATTTGGCAAATTCTTTTTGGCAGTCGTTGGAAATTTTCAACATGTTTCCTCTCTTTTGAAACACCTCAAAAACGCCTTCTTCAGAAGTACGTCATTGTTACCGAAAAAAAACGCCTTTAACGCCTTATTCGTGGGTCGGGTGAAAAAATTCTTCGAACGAAAAATGTTCTTTGGCGGGTTTTCCGTGATTTCAGTTATTACGAAAATTCACCTCCGAGTAATTATTCGTCTCGTATTTCGATGATTTTCGGAAAACTTGTAGAAACAGTCGTTTTGGAGTATTTCAACAAAAATTATCCAAAATAAAGGAAATTTTAAAATGACCAAAAATTTTTGGGAATCAGTTTGCCTCAGAGTAAGGTAAATTCCGGTCATTTTGATCGTCTTATGTTTCATTGAAAATCTCTATTTTCATAAAAAATTCACCGAAGCAGAGAAATCTGCCAGTAAACTCTAAACAAAATTTGCATATTTGAAAAACCAAAAATTCAACTCCCCAAAGACGATTTTTTGATTTTTGAAGAATTCTTGAAAACCACAAAAGTATCATTTTTGATGACAACTAAATATTATTTCAAGTTTAAGCAAGAAAATTTACCCCCTCCCTGCCTCTTCCTCCTCCTCGAAGCAGAACTAAATAAATTCCGTTTATCTCCAGGCTTCCGGGAAAATTTTCAATTTTACTACATATTTTAAAATTTTTTTTTAATATTTAATGTCGTTGAAATTCGAATTCGAGAGAAGAATTTGAGCACAGAAACACATTTTCTCTCAAAAAAACGACAAATGAATTCAGCAATCTAATTCAACAGAAATTTTTTTCATTTGAAAAATTACCATAAAAAGCCCCGACCAAAAAAACACCTGGAATTCGCTGGAATGGCAGATTTCATGATAAAATGTATTTCATAAATTCGTAAAAATCGTGTTGTTTATCTAGTCAAACCGATTTCTAAAGAATTTCGAGCTGTGCAAAAAATTGAAAATTTTCTGGAGGCTCCAGAATCACTAAAAATACCGAGATTTCAGATCGAGTACTTTAAAATCTCGCGTTAATGTTTGTTTTTCGTTTTTAATATTTTTGTAACGAAAAAATTGAAATTCAATAATGAAAAATGCAAAATTAACTATTGAGCTCACAGAATTGGAATTTTGCGTAATCGTGCTACCCCCCCCCCGAGTTCTTCTTCAAATATCTTGTTTTTGAGTAAATTTAAGCCCGTCATCTCAACAAATTTCCTGGTTGGTCAATTTCAACGCAAATTTGTTCAAAACGAAACTTCAACATGTACATGAATAGTTTTCAAAAAAATACAAAATTAATTTTCGCCATTTTTGCGAGTGAAACGAAATTTTTCAAGAGAAAATAAAAAATCACTTTTCGTTTCCATAAAAAATTGAAAAAAATTCTCATCGAATAATTAACATTTATAAGATTTTATACTTGATCTGCCATAAACTCAAAGGACAAAATACTTCAAATGAAACTTATTATCAATTTTTCTGCATTTTTAGCCATTACAACGATTCCACTTGAAGCAACAGTTGTGCCAGAAATTCGAAAAATACCTCCCTAAACCTCCTAATCTAACTCAACCGCCGTTTAAATAATATTAACAGACACCGAAGAAGCGGAGGGGGGCTTTTTCACTAAAATTACACATTGGAAATTTTCCACGAATTTATCGACGATGAAAAAATTCATAGATGGCGCGCTTTTAATGACGTTTCCGTCATAAACCATACAACGAATCGATGCAACGAAGAAAATGCTCATTTTTGATGCATAGAAGAAGACCGACTTGGCGTGGAGGGGAAGAAAGGGTATTACGTTTACCCTTCGTTTAAGCACACCCAAACGCGATTTCAACGAGATCTCCGGAGACGTCGCAAATTCACGAGATCAGCGTTATTTTCCCATCGAGAAGATGAAACAGAAAAGGCGTTTTTTTAAACGTATCGAGATGATGATAAACTCATTTTGAAAAAATCAACTCGAACACCGTGTTGCGCAACTTGTGTCACTTTAACGTTGCAAAATAACGACACAAAGCGTCGGCGTAAGAATTGCCACTCGACGTATACAAACAATTCGAAATACGAAATTAAATTAAAATTTTTTCGCATTTTCATACCAACCGCGTATCAAATAAGCTACCCTTTTCTATCGCGAATTACGACGATAAGGTCGACGAAATATGGCTTCGAAACGTCTACGAAATTTGATCCTCGATGAGAAATTCTGCACGACGAAGAAGAAAATCCGCTCGTCAAAGTCAACCGATTCGCGATCGCTTATCGAATCTCCTATCTAGTTTTCAGGGCTACCGAATTCATCATCGATTAACTTCTCAAAAACCATTAACGTTTATTACCCCCACCCCCTTCTCTTTCGCCTTATTTTACCACATGCGAATTCCGAATAATCAACAGCAGAGATGGATATTTCGATTCGAATCGTCGATGGAATCTATTCGCGAAAAACGAACCCATTTCACGAATCGTTTCGAGACGAACGTAATCCGAGTAAATTACTGCGATTGATCGATTTAAAATTACTATTTCGCATCGTTTCACGGCGTGATTTATCAAGCAATGCGATACCTCAGAATACGAAGCCTACGCGTTTCGCCATTAACGTAAAATACCGAGTTATTATAAACTCGAATAATTACACGAGCATCAATGCATCATACGTCGTCGCCATTTGCGATGTTGGTATATGATTCATCATTATTCGATCGCACATCATTTCGATACGAGAATTTGAGATGGCGAAAATACATTTCCGCCGATGTTCGAGTCGAGATCGGAAATTAAATTCAAATTTTCACACAAGTACGATGATTTCATGTTGATAATGAGGAGAAGATAAGTAAGAGTTGGGGGAAGGGAAAGGGGTAAAAAACCGTTCGTATTTCGATTGAATAACGCATGAAATTTTCGCATTTTGATACAACTGCTCAACGAAAAATCTGAAATTTTAAAAAGAATCTTTTTATAACGTAAATTTTCAATTTTTTGAAAATCTTTGATTAAAATTTTCTTTAAAAAATTTTTTTATAGTCAATATACTTAATTATAATTCAAAACCTTAAAAAATGCGCACTTTGGAATACACTGATCATCGAATCGTCGATTCGTCGTGAATATAAATTTAGCAAACAATAAGAACCGCAAAATAAATTTTGCAACAAATTTTCCTCTCTTAAAACTCAAAATTCAGGAAATAAACGGAAAAGGGAAAAGAGGGGGGATCATATTTCAAAATTTAAAATTCATTCAACTGGTTTTTCTCATCTTTCTTCACATTGAAAAAAAAATGAAGAAAAATGAACTAAATTTCATCGGTTTTAAAAAATCAATATACCAATTTTTGATGAAAATTCGTTTCAAAAATACAAAATAATTTTCCTAAAAAATGTTACGATATTTAAATACCACAAAAAATTTTCAAACATTAAAATTTTGAATATTTTATAAAAATTTCGGTTGAAAATTTTTTTCAAAAATACAGAATAATTTTTTTTTAAATGTAAA
>QBDW01000809.1:0-10963 GCA_003261595.1 Maconellicoccus hirsutus
AGAATAAGAACGCCGAGGAGGAAAAGGGAGGCGCGGTTGTGTTATTGATTAACGAGAGATAATGTCTATCTGCGGCGCACAAAAATTTGAGTATCCCTTGCATGGCGAAGTTTTAGTGATAACATTTCAAACGCAATGCACCGCTTCCGTCTGCACCCGAATCCCTTCGCGTCGCTTTGCATCTTGAATCGATAAATTTGCGTCTCGACCAATATAATGTTTCTTGCGCGGCGAATTTTCAGTGACGTAAATACTACGGTTGAGTTTTAATGCGCAATTCGATTCTCATTGTATAACATTTTTGTGTTTTTGTTGCAGGGAGTAATAATGCGCCTGACCCGAGGCGAGCCGGAAGGCGACGCTTTAAATTTGTTATCCATAAGAGAAGAAGATTTTGAGAGATTAGTCAATTATATATCTCCAGATTTATCGACGAATCCGAACTGCCCAAACAGAGCTGAGAACTCGTTACCTAGAAATTTAGAGCTCAGACCTTCGAGAGCTGTTAACGATGTACGTTTTACACACATATCTCACTATATTCGAAATTATTAATAGCGTTTTTATTTCATTAACGTGGGATGTTAACTCGTATACACGCAAGGCGACTTTGACGCGCTAAAAAAATCATAAGCCAACAAAAAACACCTCAAAATATCGATCGCACTAAACCCTTTTATCTCGTGCTTGTAAGTTGTGCGCCGACAATTTTTCCTAAATTTTTATCCGCTCTAGCAAGCGTAAACTCTAGTATACTTGTATTTAACGAGAAATCGCTATCTTCGTTTTTTTTTCACTTCTAAAGAGTACAGAGTTCAACGAACACTTTCGTCGAACTGGAAAATGTTACTCAAATATTTAGCCGTTCATCCCGTCGGGGTTGATGAACTTTTATCAATATAGCACTCGCTAATGGATGAAAAAAATCGAACAGTTGAACAGTTTGCGTGGGTACTTTCGAAATTTCTTGTTTTATCTGCATTATTGAGAGTGTTTTCTAAGGGGTAAAAAAGGGGGATAATTTTGGCAATTTATTTCTTTAATTATTTCTTTTAGTAGAATTTCCAAAATACCTTAAATTTTTTGAGGAAATTTCATCAACGGTTAAATACTTCGAGATGTGTTTAAAAGATGATTTTAATCTAGCTCTTTTGGAACTCGATGATAAATCGAAAGTGATTGAGGTTATTACTTTAAACTCAAAATCAACAGAGTAAGAAGCTAAGAACTATTTTTTTTTTAAAGGGCATTCATGTTATGGGCTTTTTGCCCTATTATAATTACCACCAATCAAAGCACACATCAACTCGAAATAACATGAACATAACTAGAATCCTCAACGTAAACTTCACACCAGGGATCAGACCATTATGTAGATCCACGTTGATTCTTTCTCAATTGCTCTAAAACAGGGCATCTCTACCTCCACAATTGACTATCCTTAGACTAAAAAACGTGGGGTGTAGTTATGACAGCCTACCACACCCCCTACTGCCTGTCTCCCACTTATGAGGTCTTCTGGTAATGTTTGACTATTTTTAAATCCATCAATTTCTTCATCAAAATTGAATATATTAATTAAGAGTAATATTAACACAGGATGAAATTTATATCCACCTTTAATTTCTTCTATTTTTAGATCAATTAGTTTCATTTCATCAATTTTTTTGACATCCAGACCAGAACTGCCTCTCTGTGCAGATAGACATATACACAATAGGCTATCCAATCACATTGGGTTTGAAATGCTTTCAGGCATATGACCTCATTTCGTTGAAAACCCCAATTTCGACAAAACACAAAAAATTACTTGACCATTCTAATCACTATAAAGCTAATTTCATCCTTTTGATTGCGAATTGAGTCATTGCGAGGTATTTAGTGATCAGTCAAGATATGAATAATTTGTTCAGAGTTCCTCACGACTTTTCATGAGTCAACTTGGGTATTGAGTTCAACTTGTCTTCAGCGTCGTGGATATTTTGAGCTGTTGGATTTCCCTATGTATTTGTTCCTTACTGCAATTAACGAGTTCCAAGACACGACTCAAGGTTGAATAGATTGCATAACCAATTTTCGCAGGATAAAGTACTAGAATCCTTATAACTAATCGAGCAAGCTATAATTGTGGAATATCGCTCCATCCGACGAACAAATGTATGTTTCAGGATATCATATCAAAAAATTGTCTCATTTGATCAAAAACTGAAATTGTAGGATCTTGGAAACTGCAAATTGATAAACACCTACCTGTTTACTGTTCTGGTGGTAGAATTTGGAAACGCGAAGTTCCATGTGCTGCAATTTTGACGATAATGATAAATTACGCTTGAACCTTCAACATTTTCAAATTCTGATTAGAATCTTCAGAGTAGTTCTTATCCATGTTTGGATATTTCAAAATTACTTACTTCATTTTGCAATTGATGTATTTTGAGCATATTCACTTAGGGTAAATTTTATTGTTGAATTTGCTGAAAACAGAATGAAAAAAGTATATGACTATGATACTCAACTTTGAGGTACACGACCTTTGTGGACTTTCAATTTCAATCCTATAACGAGTAACGCTTCCCACGTTAATTTTTTTTTTTACAAATTATCGATCAAATGAACTACTTCGCGAATCACGATGGTCAGCGAATTCCATCGAAAATACGACCACACGTGACAATATATCACCTTATCATAACTAACCACATAATTATTCTTTCAATAGGCAATGGGCGTGTGGAGTACTTCGGTCATCCCTCGAGGTACTCGTTTTGGTCCATTAATTGGAGAAGTTCACTCAAGAGACTCTGTGCCCACGAACGTGAACAGGAAATATTTTTGGAGGGTAATGAACCATTTTATTATTCCGATTACGCATGCTTTTATATTTTTCTTTGGTCAGTGTGTGTATATGGCATGACATAATTATAATTTGCCAACTCGTAAATCGATGAAATTGTATAAAAAGGAGCATGCTTTATTTAACGCGGTGGAAGTATAACGTATCTTCTAGTCTGTCCTTTTAATTTATTAATTCATTTTTGTTTGTTCTCATTGAAAATGGATTGTTCGTCGAAATCAACTATAGATTCAAATCAAAATGAATTCGTTTCTTCGTTCTGATCAGGTATAAAACGTCGACCGTATTATTTAACTATGTATTTTACCGTCGAATTTATTCCACCTTAGACGATATTTCTCTTGACAACACTTGGAAAATTATTCTTGGTTTTTCTTTATTTAAGCTCTTGCTTTTTTCTCTCCTTTGGCTTCGTCACTTTGTATACCTCGAGTAGGATTCGTTATAAATGGAATTCGTGCTTTGACATTGTTTTCGAGTAGTGTTAGCTATGTTTGTGAAAATTTGAGGTAATTTTTTTTATCGGTGAAGATAAGAAGGGATGAAGAGACGGAGGGATGAAAACGCTGTAATGCTTGACTCTTCTTTTTTTTTTAAGCTTTCACTATTAGTTTACAAAGGTAAAGAGTTTTAAAGATAAGAATTGATTTATTGTGTTATGCCGCTTGCCCTTCCTCCAGGACAGACTGCATGATTATCTTTCAACAATCTCGTATCTATACACAAATAATCTTTTTCTAAAGGCCGGAAAAACTTGACATTTTATCAGTACTAAGATAACATACTTACGATCGACGATATCGCTTAATAGAGGCAGATACCACAATGGTTCTTGAAAAGCCTCATTTTCCAACTTGCTTGAGTTCGGAAATGAGCAAACGAGATTGGACATATGAACGCCTGAAGAAAAATAAAAAGCAACGAGTTAATTAACAAGTAGAATTTAATTAATGAGAAATATATTTCCGCAGGTGTACAAAGATAACGAATTGTTTTACTATATCGATGGTTTTGATGTAGCGAAATCCAACTGGATGAGATATGTGAATCCTGCTTACTCATCGGAAGCTCAAAATCTAATAGCCTACCAATTCGAGGTAATAAGAACTTTAATATTTATATTTTAAATTAAATGTGCGATAATTAACCTCGTTTTATCATTTCAGTCAAATATTTATTTTTACACTATAAGAACAATTCCTAAAAACGAAGAATTATTGGTGTGGTATTGTAGAGAATTTGCCGAAAGGATGAAATATCCGTTAACCGGAGAACTGATGCTGCAGCAAATTATAAGTATGCATTTTTAGATATAAAGGTGAAATTTATGAAAGACAAATCCTAATGATTCCTTCATCGAAACAGACGAACAAGTACTGGATCGTAATGAATACAGGAAAGTGAAAATAAAAATGTCCAAAGCTTCGTCATACTGCACAAACCGCGACACTACGCATTCAACTAAGGAATTATCTCCCGAAAACAAGGAAAATAATTCCCCTCAAGTTAGTACCACCGTACCACATCCAAAATCCAGCCCCGAAGATTTAACAAATTTACGACTACAATCGCAATCTCCTCCGCTGTCTCCAACCGAGAAAGCGTGTTTAACTGAGGAATTATCTCCCGAAAACAAGGAAAATAATTCCCCTCAAGTTAGTACCACCGTACCACATTCAAAATCCAGCTCCGAAGAAGATTTAACAAATCTACGACTACAATCGCAATCTCCTCCGCTGTCTCCAACCGAGAAAGCGTATTTTTACAAAAAATCGCAAAGGTATGGCTGCACGCCGGTAAGTCCGGATTCGACGGCTCAGCCCGACTCACAATGTTCGTTATCTTCGTATTCGATAACGCTCGTTCCTCAACGATCTCCGCCGCCTTCGTCACCGTATCAACCAGAAGAGCCTTCTTATCAACCACATTCCCCCCAACCGATCTATACCTCTTACCAAATAAAAGTACAGCAGAACGCCGTTCAACCACCGACATCTTATTCGCCACCGGCATCTTATTCGCCACCGACATCTTATTCGCCACCGACCTCGTCGAATATTCAATACCAATACTCACCTCCGAACTTTGGTATTGATTTGTCGACACCTTTGCGTCATATTTTAATCCCTGTACCACCTGTTCACCATCCGTTACCGTCTCAACATTCCTGTTCCTCCCCCGGATCCATGTCGCCGGACGAAGGATCATGTCATAGTCCGAATGGTTCAAGAGGATATAAATCTTTGCCGTATCCGTTGAAGAAGAAAGACGGGAAGATTAATTATGAATGTAATATTTGTTATAAGACCTTCGGCCAGTTATCAAATCTTAAGGTGCATTTAAGGACGCATTCGGGAGAACGACCATTTCAATGTAATGTTTGCTCAAAAACATTCACGCAATTAGCCCACCTACAGAAGCATCATTTAGTTCATACAGGTGAGTTTTACGCTTTATTTTAGAATTGATATCATCTTAAATTGCTTAATTAAGTTACTTACTCTTCAACAATTCCTCATCTAACAGTACAACTACATAATAACTGCATTTGTATCACTTCTTGTTACCACCACTACTGATAATTAAGCAAATTTAAAAAATTTTAATTATGCATTTATCACCAACTTTTGCGCATATGTATTACAAACGCACGTGTTTGCGTAGGAAAATTCAGTGTTGCCACATTGAAGAATTTGAAATCTCTTCTGTTATCAGTAATTGATAATGATACTCAACTTTAAAATTTATTTTTAAAATTACGTTTCTGCTAATTATTTATATATTATGTAATAATTAACAGCAAATCTAACTAAATATCATTTCCACAGGTGAGAAACCACATCAATGTGATACTTGCCATAAACGGTTCAGTTCGACATCGAATCTGAAAACGCACAGAAGACTTCACTCGGGTCAAAAACCCTTCGCGTGTGATTTATGTCATGCAAAATTCACGCAACTGGTTCATTTAAAATTACACAAAAGGTTACATACTAACGAGAGGCCTTACATATGTCTGCAGTGTGGAAAGAAGTACATCAGTCATAGCGGACTGAGGTAATTATCACTTTTATCTCAATATCGATTTCGATAAACTCTAAATATAATGTATTTTCGCAGAACCCACTGGAAGACTACGTCCTGTCGGCCTTCAAGTATTCAACAACAACAAGACGTTCCGTTTTAAAGTGCAACGGCAGATAGTAATGAACCGAAGATCTCACTTTTTAGCTGTGAGATTACCGAAGATAAAATTTTCCTCGATATTTAAACGGATATAATGCGCCCGTAATGTTGAATTTCTAATGCTTGACTACGTCGAAGATTGATTTTCCAAGTTTTTATTTATATACGACGCTTTTATTCATGCTATATTATACTGTCATAATTGTAATTTTTTGTTCGTTTTTTTAGAGCAATTTTTGTTTTTGTTTTTGTTTTTAATATTTGTTAATACTGTACTATAATGTAGTATTTCCTTTATGTATTTTGCTATATCCTGTTAACGGTTATGGTTGAAATTGCGATGTTCCTTTTATTCTTTAATGATTTATAGAACATGTCAAAATGGCTCTACTTGTGTATAGACTTAATTTATTTAGTTAATTTAACATTTATGATCTCAAGAGATGTTTTTTTTTCTTCCGTTTATCTTATAAATAACAACTATACGATAGAAGGCATAAAAAAAATGTACTGTAATTTTCAATGTATTTATGTATAAAAAAAAACATACCTAGCAAATTAATGTAAGAAAACAAATCGAGAAAATTCACTATGTTGATTTTCTACGAAATTTAATAAAATATTGAAAAAATTTCAAATTTGTATATAATATTTCGTAATAATATTGCGAAAACGCAAACTCAGCAATGTGAATTCATGATTTTTTTTTAATCAATGACTTGAGTTTGCGTTTTTAACTTACATGATTTGTTCGAGTAATTTTTACATGGTTTACACTTACCAACAAGTACCTAATTACCCACGTTGAAAAATGAGAGATTCACGAAATCAAAAAATATAAATTATCAAAAACTAAATTAAAATATAATATACAAACGCGTGTTATTGTTCGTTGCGTTAATTTGCTTTTCTTTTTACAAATTCTCAAGTGTATTCCGTACGAAGATTTGATAGCTTATTTGAACAAAGAAGCTTGGAAGTACCCCCCGGTTATATTAACGATGCATTTTATAATTTATTTGTATTTATTTATGTCTACATGTACCATAAAGTTTGCAAAAAAATTACAAACTTTCTAGTTGTTATAAAAGTGTATGTTCTTTTAAAGGCTGATGTAATTTAATGTTGATGCAATAAAGAAGTAGTTATCATTTAATTCGTTATTATTTATAATCTAGAAATTTTTCAATTGCAATATTCAATCGAGTACTTGATGTCTATGTCAAGGCCGACAAACTTCACTTCGTGATAAAAAGAAACCTTAACAGCATGTGTATGCACTTCAAGATTTATCAATTTTGAAATCGCCAGAGAAAGATACGCAATCATTAAAAGACATCAATATTCATGTTCCCTTCGGAATCTTAAATGTAATATTACAAAAATGTTCGTCAAGTTGTTGAAAGTTTTTCCATTTGAAAATAGAAATCTGTAAGACATATCCATTTGAAAAGAAATTAAACTAATCGCATCAATTTATTCTACATTATATTACCAATTCCGTAAAGGAAAGAATCTACAAAACAATGCGTAATTAATAATAGTTACAAAAAAATACTTAAAAAAGATTCTTTAGTCGCTGGAAGATGAACTAGAACGTTTCTTGTGCTTCTTATGCTTCTTTTTCTTCTTCTTGTGTTTCTCTTTTTTCCTTTTTTTCTTATGGTGCTTCTCCTTTTCCTCTTTTTCTTCTGACTTTTTCCTCTTGAGAGATTTCTTTTCTTCTTTCTCTTTTAATTTTTCCAAGAGTTCTTGTTCCCTGAGTTGTATCAGAGGAGTGACATATTCGTCGTCTTCGCTGCTAGTGCTGCTAACGTCCAATACGACATCTTTGCTAGGATCAATTTTGATGAAGTTTCTACACTGATATGTCAAATGACCGGGGTAACCGCATTTTTTACATGCTGCCCGCGGGTCTTTGTTTTGAGGAATAAGCCGATTCACAAGTTCAGGATCCATAACTGTAATTTTTAAGGCAACGTTAATGGTCTAACACATCTCAACGTTGTAATCGAACCAAAGCATAATTTAGGATCAGATCTTCGTGAATTTTGAAGTAATATCAAGATATACTTACCTCTATTCTATTCTTAAATCAGCCCCAAGACTGGAAGTGTTTCATCTGCGAATAAATCAGTTGCATTGGGCATTACCAAATACAAATAACACTAAAATACTTGTGAACTTTGGTGAAATCGTTCATAATTAATTTTCAAGGAAAGTATTCGATGAACTTAAGAATTTCATGAAAGTTTTTGCAGAATTTTTATTTTTTCATTTTTTCTAGAATGTTTACATTTTTTTTAATTTTATTGACTTTGGGAAATAAACGAAATATTGATTTTTTTACTAGCGCACTCTACAGTTCAAAATGCAGGGTGCGGCTAAAAAACGCGCGGTGCGTTCCGCAAGTTTTGCCGGAAAATTTAACATAGCGGTATATGGAGGAATTTTGTTTTTCCGCAATAACTCTCGAAGTATTGACTCCACAACAATATCTCATAGATCGTTGGAAAGAGGAAGAAAAATGCCACATTTCGTTCTCTTACGCTATATACCTAGCTGGAATAGTTTCTGAGATATTTTAATTTAAAGATAGAATTTTCGCCGATTTCGCCGTTTTCGTATTCTCCATTTTGTTTTTGCTCAATAACTCTCGAAGTATTGACTCCAAAACGATATCTCATAGATCATTGGAAAGAGGAAGAAAAATGCTACATTTCGTTTACTGACACCATATACCTAGGAAAACCGGTTTCAAGATATTTCAATCTATACTGAAATTAATTTTGGATTAAAATATCTCGAAACTGGTTTTTCCTAGGTATATGGTGTCAGTGAACGAAATGTAGCATTTTTCTTCCTCTTTCCAACGATCTATGAGATATTGTTGTGGAGTCAATACTTCGAGAGTTAATGCGAAAAAACAAAATTCCTCCATCTACCGCTATGTTAAATTTTCCGGCAAAACTTGCGGATCTCACCGTCTAGATGGCGACACAGTCAACTTGCACGTTTCCTATAGAGTAATGAACTAATGAAATACCGCATACACAGCTTACTATTTTGATGGTAACGCGCCTTAAGAATTCAGCGCGTCAGCTTACAAAAATTAAAATACTCGGTCGCGTAACCTTAAACTTCCGAGTTTTGCAGAAGTGTTTCAGTCCTTTCTCAAGTGGGAAATACTACAGTAGGCCCATAGGCCTACATTAATATAGTCAAAGTGTTCCATAGTCGCCATAACAAAAATATAAAACTGTGATAGTGTCAATAACATTATCGATAACAACGATAACTATTGATAGTTTTTTCAAATTTATTGAAAGTTTTTGGTAGTTTTTAACTAAATGTTTGCCAGAAAAATCAAAATCATGAACGGCAAATAAAAATTTGAAATAATAATTAACATAAATAATCACAAAACTTGAAGGACGCGTAGGTTTCAACGGAAATGTATGCATTACTTGCATGTTCCGGAGTTAATCGTACTAATGAGATTATTTCCATATTCGCGAGTTAATCGTTTTTTTCGATCAGTAATGACGTCATCGAATGTTGAGAACAGCAAAGGTATCCACGCAAGCAACTTATTCAACATGTGAAACTAATTCTGCGAAGAAAAACGTCCTCAACAGCCTAAACTAATCCTTCAAAGTTTAATACCTCAACAATTTCTTGTTTTTTTCAACGTTTGAACGTCATTCTTCACCTTGAAAATGTATCAAGGTTTTGCAAATTTAAAGAAAAACAAAAAAAAAACAAAAACGTAAAGTAAAAATAGGTCTATCAAAAAAACTATGGTAAAACAAGAAAAAATGTTGGTAATACATTTTATGAGATTTGATTCGGGTACCTTCAAAATTCCCACAACAAGCTTCTTTTTCTATGCAGAATCGTAACGTTGTTTCGGTATCTCCAGTTTTGCTGCAATATGTATATAAATAAGTCAATTTCACGCATGAAATACGTTCTTACTACTTTACTACAAGATTCATTAGACGATTCAGGTAAATGACTTCTTCACTTTTAAGAGGCTAGGTAATGGATCGTACTCCCTATTTTTCCCAAATAGTATCACCAGAAATATACTAACAAAACTGATTTATTCGAGATGTTTTGTATCTACCTAAGTACCTACTACCTAAGTACCTACCATGTTACTTGCGAATTAATTATAATATTTTGATTAAATGATAAAAAAGACACTTTGCCCAAGATTTTTTGTAAAAATTTCACTTGCTAAAAGTTGTTTTCTATTAACATCGGATGATGTTTATAGACTCATTGGATAGATGTTTCGCGACATAAAATAATGTAACCACGGCTAAGGAAAGGAAAGATGGTGGGAGGTTTTTGTATCAACGCGCGCATCTAATGTGTAATGTTATCACGAGAGACTCTATTGAGCCCAGAAATACGAGCGCTTAGAAATAGCAGACATTCACCACGCGACATTACAAACAACGCGACTGACGAAAAAACGTAGTGGTGGCACTCCTGACGTTGTGTGCTGAATGTCTGCTGTTTCTAAGTAGCCCAGTCAATCTAGACATTTTTGGGTCGATTTCGTGAAAAAATTCAAACTGAAAATTTTTTTCACGGAATCTGTCAAGAACACCGTCACGATGAACGTGTTGAAAGTCCCCAGCCGTAAGTGGTGTGCCAAGTCGTACAGGGGGGTTGGTACCTCGAAAAACGCGTTTTTTTTTTGCGTGATTTTTGGCGTTTATCTTGAGAAAAACGGCTCCTAGGTGAAAAATAGTTTAGTTCAAAATTAAAGTACATAAAATTTGCTATAAGAATATGAAACGATATTTTCGATGAAATTGATAGACAGGTTACAAAATGTCCTTGTATTGTGGTCATTCATGGTTTTTACAAAAATCGCGTATTATTTGACAGAAAAATATAATTATCCGA
>QBDW01000812.1:0-75160 GCA_003261595.1 Maconellicoccus hirsutus
TCGGCCCCCCGGGGGGGGGGGGGATGAAACGAAAAATGCGATATTATGGTGAAAAAATGTAATACCAAAAAATACCTATTGATAGACACCAAAATATTAAAATTTCGCCGGTAAGACATTTTTCCGTACCGTTTCAAGAATTCGTAGCTCCACAGAGGGGGAGCAAGAGGGGAGCAAGAATGCCTCCTGGCCTCCAAAATTTTGTTTCTGTATCAATTACCAAAATTTCTGCTGGTAACATCGAATGCGTTTTTTTTTTTAAAGGATTATTCACATCGGATTACTCGTATTCCGTCAGGGGGGTTCGGAGGTGGAGGGTAAGAGGGGTCGAATGAAAAAATCAACTCCAGCAGTAACATGCACGCTTTACGTGTTTTTTTAGGCAATATTTAAACTTCGAGAGGCAACTTTTTTTGACTCCACACTTTAGGGATTGGCGCCCCCTAAGCGGCGGGAATGTGGGAAACTCAATCTAATGGTGAAAAAGCATAGTACTAATGAGTACCTATTGATAGACACCAAAATATTGAAATTTCATAGGTATAAAAATTTTCCAGCCAATTTCAAAAATTTATAGCCTCACAGGGAGGGAGCATAAGGGGGGAAAGAATGCCCCCCGGTCTCGAAAATTTTATTTTTGTACCAATATTCATCATACTGAATTTCACGCTTCTTTCACGAATTTCAATTTATTTACAGTTTACGACTGTGCTAATAGGATTAAACCATTTCCTCCGCTCCCCCTCCCCCCACCACATTCATCTCTGAGCCCTCTCAAATCCTAAAAACCGGCTCATTTCGCCGTACAGTTCGCCCAACGAGAATCGAAATTTCCATCTCGCAAGCTCGCGTTACCTCCGCGGATGCACGTTTTCCTCGAGGCAAATCGACTAAATTCATCGCGACATACGTCACATGTACTGTTCGTTTTTCTCGCTTGTGAAGCTCGATGGAGACGAGGAGCTCGTAGAATCGACGTAATTCGATTCTTCGCCTCTGAAACGACTCCTTCGCGAGCTGATTTAGCGCCTATGCGACTTTCTCATTAGCGACATCGTCTCTTGTTTTTCGCATTCGCGCAGACATCTCGTATTTTTTCACACCTTTGACGTAATTCGAGACCGAGCCCATCGCACCTCTTCATCTCGGCGTAGGCACTACACACGTCTCATTTGATTAAGCCGTTGTCGACGAGTCGCGATGCGAAGTACGTTACCGTTGTAAAAAGCAATTTCGTCGTCGATTCGTAATTCGCGACGAATAATTAACGAATTTAGCCCGACGAAGGGAGTTCCAAGGGCTTTAGTTTTCGGTCACCTTGTAGCGAGTCTCTTAAAGCGCCGTAGCTCATTGGCTAATCATCCACGAGGAACTCTTCGGATAAAAATATAACCGAAAACTTCACCGACTACTTTTACTTAGAGAATTTTTTCATTCGGTCTCAATTTTTGCGTGAAATTCGCCATTTTTGTACTCAAAGTCCCCTAAATTGAATTGGATTTTTGGAAAAGTGATGTTGAGAAATCCTCGAAACCAAAATTTCATCAACCTGGTGTTCAACTTCAGCTCTTTGATTTTTGGCAAATTTTCGAAAATCAAAAATATCAAAATTCTCATTAAAACTATCAACCGCGTAATAAAAAAAATTGAATAAATTTTGAAAAATAATTAAACACCGCCTGAAATATATTTTTGCGGTAATTCGACCCCCCTCCCTATCGAAATTTCGCGACTATGACTACAACAATCACAAATCGAAGCATCGCATAATAAACCATGACCACTTTCAAGCATAAAATCACAAAATTTTCGAGAAAAATAGTCCTTTTACTATTCTACAGATTTTTTTTCACATCAAACGACTCTCAACACCCAGTTCATACCCCTTCACCAGCTTTTTTTCGGCAATTCAACCAGTACACCTTTGGTGATCCATTATTGAAACCGGCTCCAGCTCGTGCAGACGTGTTAACGGGTTAATTACCTTGATACAATTAAAATCCATTAAGAAAAAACAACCTTAAGTAAACATCGCTTATGTAAATCTGCATTTTGATGAAATTACCTAAACATAGCGTAATGATAATATCGCCTCTGTGAAATCCGATAATAACATCGAGACTGCCGATATAATTATTCGGTCGTTTTTAACGAATACACCCGATTAATTAACTCGCTAATATGTATGTTACAAAGTAAACAAGCCTAGCTTAATTGGTGACCTGTTTTTCTCGCATCTATTACTCTTCGAAGCATCCCCCCTCTCTTCAAATTTATCTCTTTCTTACGTTGCACAGGAATATACAAACATACGCCATAATTCTCCGGGGCTACGCGAAGAAATATACGCTATATTTACACAATCGTTATGTATAGATTACAATTCGTTAATTACAAACGAGACGCGAACTACGCGGTGGTCGAAAAGGCGACCGCAAGAGGGTATAATTAGATAAGATCGATATCTACTTTAATCGCTTCAAACGCGGTCGACTTCCTTTTATCGCGATTCCAGCGGACGCGACTCGAGCATGCGACATTATCTTCATTACAATGCGTAAATTCAGATAACAGCAAATGCTTATTCAAAAATACCGCCGAACGAAAACCAACACGGAGGCTGATTTGACATTAGAAAACGAAATCGATACAGAATACTCGATTTCGCAATACATAAAACAACAAGTGATTTGGCAACACTGGCGAAAGTGCTGACAACGTCGCGATAACATCGGCACCACCGGTGAAGGTAACAGCAAGGTCACAGTGATCGTAGCAACACTGGCGAAAATTCTGACAACGTCGCAGTACTACTGACAACACCGGCGGAGGTGACGGCAAGGTCACGGTGATATCGGTATCACTGGCAACATCGCGGTGATACTGACAACACTGCCAGAGATGCTGGTAACGTCGCAGAAAATTTCGTACATCAATAGTTATCGAATCCATCAACTTACCCGTCCAGTTTAACCAGAATCGACTCGAACCGGACTCGAATCGACTCAAACCGACTCGAATCAGACTCGAACTGATTCGAATTGGACTCGAATCAACTCGAATCGGACTCGAACGGACTCAAATCGACTCGAACCGACTCGAATCGAACTATCACCCAACATATTAAATCGTTCGCGAACGAATCACTCCCTAAAAACCCTCAAAATCATCCCAGGTCGATCACCAACCTAAACAAAACCTCATCCCGAATTCCATCGTCCACCTCATCTGTCACCAATCAACCACACATGTTTCCGGGATCAACCAACACCGAAGAGGCGAAGGGTACGAACAACGCGAACAAAATCCATTACAGAGCGAAATCAATCGCAATTCTCAAGAAAATACTCCGCATACTTCGAATGCAGATCCATTTACGCAAACATTCCATCACGACGTACTTCCTCTTTCGCCTTCTGCATTTCTCTCACCCACCGAAAGAACAAGAACAGAGAGGTCACTGGGCACGATGTCACGTGAACACGTACATGACATAAGCCGCGTACAAATTGAAAATACGATTTATTGGCGTAATTCGCACCACCATCCTCTCTACTTTTTGGCTTTTTATTCTCCTGTCGAAGCTACAAATACAACCTGGATGGGTGTTTTTTTTTTAAAGATGTGATTTATTAATACAAAAAGCGAGAAATTGCTGGATATCGTTTGGAAATGTTTTATTTTGGGAAATTAAGCTTTTTTTATTGGGGTGTAATGCTGCAGTACCCTAAAATCAAGTTTTGGGGGAAATCTTGAAAATATCAACAGATACGAAGAAAAAGTTGAGACAAAAAATACTCTTTTTGGTTAATTCACAACAACTTTCAGTGCTAGAATTTTCAGAGTGAGAGGAGGGGGGGGGGGAGTCGTACTTCTTCTCAACAACGATACCAAATTTTCAAAGCCGAAAAAAAAAGCTTCGCATAAGGTGAAAAGTCAAAACCCTCAAAAGGCAATATTCGGGCACCCACTACATGTACATGCCGAAGCATGACCTCATAGGCTAATTAGGGAGGGGGGGCACAGCCAAAACACAAAATTTATCAAGGTCAAATAATGGGGGACTTCCCCTCTTAAGTGATTTAGGACGCTGATTTCTGAGTATGCTGTACATATTTTGATGCTCTATCAATTGGTTTATGTTTTAGCCATTTTTGTTTTTTTACCCCTTCCCCCCACCTCATAGAAAAAAGCGACTTATCTAAATTTTGATTCAAGGTCCTCCCCACTCCGGTCACCAAGTGGATTCGCCAAAAGAACCCTATTACTCGAATTTGAACTTTTTTTGTTGAAACCGACCTGAATAAAACATCGAAGACAAATTATACAAATAAACTGACATCGATAAAAATGGTCAAAATGGACTCCTGAGGTCTCAAAACAAACTTTGAGTACGGTCTCCCCCCCTGGATTCCCGCCGATTGAGGCAACGTAATACGTTTAGTTTTCATTAAAAAAAGGGCTAAAAAAATGAGAAATTTTCAATAAGTCCAAAAAATTCTTCAAACCAAAAATATTCCCTGCTCCACTTCTGACAACTTTAATTTCATACATTTTCTCGTATTGTTCGCAAGCCCTTCAGAGGACCTTGGATAGAGGCATTCCACCACAGCTTCACCCCGAAATTAGAATTTCCAGAAAATTTTAAAAACTTGAGAACATACGAAAAAAATCCTTCTCATCCAACTCGATCTCCAATACATTAAATTTTCCAACCGCCACTTTCCCCCGCAATCCCTCTGCAATCACCCCAAACACATTCCAAAACACATCCAGCCTTTCTCGAGGCACCAAACCGCCAAAAAAAAGGCAACTTAGCAAAAAAAAAGCTCGTAAAACGGAAACGATCACTTATGTAAAAAGTTAGAATACGTTAAACCGTCAACATTACCACCGCCTGCTCGTTTACTTTTCATTTTTCATTCGATAACATGGCGCAGCATCGGCGGCGGCATCAAATTACGAAAAAAAACCGCTTCACGTAACCGAGAGCCATTTTTTCATCTTTGCATAAACTCCCTCCCGAACCCTCCTTTGTTCGAGGGCGGAAAAAAATACCCTAAAAAACAACGCGCCGAAGATGAAAAATATAAAATAACGAGTATTATACGTCGAAATGTATATTTCACCTTCACCTCATTTCGCATACGCTGCTCCGTCGACGGGGCTCGCGAGCCACCACGGATACGAACGTTCGAGGGGGGATGTAACAAGTACCCCTTACCTTGACGAAATTGAAGAGTAATTTACAAGTTTGAAATTTGATTTGGTGTCGTTTTCATTGTAACGTCGAACGGTGTATTCGCTTTTTACGTCGTCGCGCCCTCCGCCTCACCCCTGCGACGGATACTTTTAAGAAGAACGGCCTCGTAAAATACACGACGTCGGAAGCGCCGCGACGAACGGGCGAGAGAATTTAATAAACTCTAAAATGTGATCTGCATTGTTTACGAGTAAAATTGGAATCGATCTGAGAAAAAGCATTGTTCCCTTGGATTTCGGTGACTGATTGCGTAGCATTGTTTTGCCTTAAAAGAGCTACTATACCGTTCGACCATCCGTAGCAGGGTGCGCCTCTCACCCTATTATTCCTTCGCGTTACGCAAAATCGAGTATCGCCTAAAAAGCCGACAAAGAGAAGCGGAAAAAGCGAACTGCGTCCTTTTCTAGCGTTCTTTTCGCAGCGCCTCGACGTTCGTACTTTCTCCGCGTTTCGCCCCGCCGCGCGCCCCCAGACACCCTCGTACAGCCGGCGCGTACCGAAGCGCTGCCTTGATAAAACTAAATCATTATAACAACTTTTCTAATGGAAATAATTGCCGAATATTCGTCCTCGTTTTTTGCCGGGGCGCGTTTTCGCGTCCGACGCGTTCGAATTTATCGCCGCCGCCGGCCTCGCCTCCGTCTCGCGTATTCGTTTACGAAATTTGCGCCTTTTCTAATCGAATAAATACGCCGAACCAGCGCCGCGCAGGCCGCCGTTCAATTAGCCGCCCTCCCCCTCTCCATCGACGATAAAGCGAAATCTTTAATTTTTCGCTGACTTTCCAATTAAATCGCTACCAATCTATTACGGCGTTGTTTTACTAAACAATTTAATTCATTAGTCTTCTCGCGAGATAAGAATTCGTCGAGTAAGCCGCCGCGTCGTACTTCCTTCCTCGGTTTTCTCTCCTTTTCGCCATTCGCCGCTCTTCGTCTTGCCATTCATCTCGAACGACGCCGCGTGCGCGGTCTCCCGATTGAAGATCGTAACGCGAATACGATTATTTTCGTTGTTAGAAGCCGAGGAAGAAGAACTCCGAGAAGGGAAGGTTTCGCGATTCATATCTTACAAAAGTTCATACCAAATTACAACGCAACTTGGAAGAAAAAATTTCTAGTAAAACTCCACTCATCCATCCTCCCCTCCCCCGCATACATCCTCATCCAAAATCAAATTAAATCCCCACCCCCTCCTTCACAAGCAGAAATTATATCAAAACCGAAGCGGACGACGAATCCAGAAGCGATTAATACCCGCCATAAAAATCTCTCAAAAGTAAAAAAGTTCAACGGTGTCGATATGAATTCTCACGAGAAAAATTTTCGCAGATGCGTTCTTCCGAAGCTCGACTCGCGAAGAAAGTTTTTTTATTTCATTACACCTCCCACCCCCCCTTCTTTCTGTCTGGTGTTTTGTTTACTTTTGAACGAAACCACAATAACTCGAGTACATTCAGTTCGGCGATAAAGATCTGTATATTAAAATTGAGAAATCTTTTTACAAAGAAAAAGCAGCCGAAATGTGTTTTTCCACAGAAGAAAAGGAAGTACACCCGAATAGATGAATTAAATTCACCAGTCATTCGCGAACGATGAAAAGATTTCTCGATACCGTTAATCATACCAACGCGCATGAATCGTTCGCGAACTATAATCGAATGATGTAGAAAAAACATCCGTTAAAAATACACGTTGTTAAACTGCACCAATGTTGTCCATATTCGTTCGCGAATGATTCACTTCAATTTGCACAAATCGTTCACCAACGATAAATCAGGTTTTTTGGTAAATGGCTAATAAAATTATAACACCTCGATACTTCACTAATGACAGATCAACAATAATACTTCGCGAACGATTCGTGTTTAGTAGGGTGAATCGTTCGCGAACGATGAATCAGAATTATGAAAATGTATCACCGAAAATCTTTCATTGATATTTTTCAACGATAATTTTTCGCGAACGATTTCATCAAACCAACAAGAGTCGTTTGCGAACGATTCAATCAAACTTACACGAATCATTTGAAAATGGTAAATTCAATCCCTGAAAAAATGAGTTAAAAGATTTACATTTGTCAATGTAATTCGTTCGCGAAAGATTCATTTAAAAATTTTCAAATCGTTCACAAATGAAAGAATCTTTGTGAAAAAAATTATCTCAGGAATATTTAGACGTTCGCTAGTGGTAATCGTTCGCGAACCATTTGCTCAATTCTGCATGAATCACTTGCAAAAATGACAATTATAGACAAACGGCTTGAGAAAAAAAATAAACACCTCATTTCGAATTCATCAATCAACATTTGCCCCTATTTGTCGTTCGCGAACGAAACCCTAAAAACTAGAGGAGTCGTTCGCGAACGAAAAATTCTATTGTGAATCAAATAATCGTAAAACATATTTCACCAATGAGAGTAACTCAAAATGTTTCTGCATCTTTCGTTCGCGAACGATTCCTCAAATCTGAACGAATCGTTCGCCAATAATAAATCAAATTTTCAAGAATGTAAAAATTTCACATCTTTTTGCCGATTATTCGCAAACGATTCAACTCTCATCGTTGGCGAACGATTCGCTCGAAATGACAATTATACAAGAACAAAAAACCAAAGTCGTGGAAAACCGTCTCGAAAAAAAAATAGCAACTCGAAATCAATCGAGTAAATTTTTCATGATTCATTAACGATAAATTTTCACTGAAAAATCGTTTGTACAGATTTTCACCGGTAATCGAATCGTTCACCGATTTCATCACCACGTCAATTCTTCGATTGTAAAATTTACCTTGCTTCGACAATTTTCACTGAAATCCATTTTATCAACGAAATCCGTCACTATCGCCACATAAACGCTATTCAATGAAAATCATTAAACGCTCACACTTGCGGTCTCCAAATCATTCATAGGCAAAAAAGAAATGTAAACAGGAAACGAGTAATACAGAAATGAATTTATTTTACGATTTCTCGAACATAATGTCAAATCGCTGAATAGTTGATTCATGCTGATAAACTCGTACGTACTAATCTGCGAAATCACTCGAATATTTTTATTCTATGAATTACCAAACATGTCCTCTCCATACTTCGATATCATTTCGACGAAAAAATCAGGAAAAAATCCATACAAAATTCGAACTAATTTCATAAACATACACGAAGGCGCTAAAAACACACAAAAATCAACTCCGGTAACATTAGATTAACCCGCTATCGAAATAATCTACGAACACGATTTTTACTTGTGGTGATACTTTTCTAATACAAAGAAATGCTAATGTCGACTATGGAATGCCGAATTAAAACTGGTAATGAAATATTTTATATATTTCGTGTATTTGTAGTATACACACAACGCGTACACTTTTAATATATATACCACAACACGAGCCTCTTTTTTTAATACCAATACATCCGTCTCACTCTCCCAATTCGTTCTCCGGTTTTCTTAATATGGCCCGAGTAAACTATTTTGTTCATTTAACTTTCGGACGAATGGAAGAGCATCGGTTATATGTTTTGTCATATATGAAAATAAAATAAGAAGAGGTAAAAAAAACAGAACCAGGTTTCTAATTTCCATCGTAATTTATACCGCCGCGCGTAAAATGTAAAATATCGTATATAAATGCTGCGTTTAAACTCTTAATCAGTACTGGAATACTGGAAATTTACCATCGTCGCCTACGTACGTACCACTAGGTATGTACGCTGTCGCCAACAGCTCGATTACTCGGCGCAATGAACCATTCGTTTAATATCACTATGCATGTTTGTATTTGTATCGAACGTGTAATTTAAATGGGCTATTTGTTCGATTCTTTCGAGTTTCGCTCGTCACAACCGCGTTTCGCCCCATAGCACCAAAAAAAGGTGATTCAACCAGAGCCTCCTAATTATTCAGCATTGTCGTCATCGACGACGGTTTTTCTTCCTCGTTTGTAAAAATTACAAATGAATTGAAATCTCTAGAGCAGCTTCAGGAAGAAGCAATTCCCAGCGATTCCTGAGTTTCTTCAAATTCATTGATTTTATCGGTTTAGTGGTAAAATTAAGGGAATATTTATAATTAGTACATTTTTTGTAGAGCTTGGGACAACTTAAGGAAAAATTTTTTGAAACAAAAGTTATGGCAAATTGAACCAGAAACATTTTTTGCATTCGTAATTTTTTTATATTTTTTGTACGAAAAAATGTCAAAATTTTAGCGAAATTCGAGCAATTATAGAAAAACCATAAGCGCAAAAAATATTTACTTTATAATTCTTCAAAAACATTTATTTTAAAAAGTTTTCTCTCAAGTCGCCCCAAGACTCACAAAAACACCCCAACTGAAGAATTTTGTTAACTACGCTGGCAGCTACAACAAAATTTGAAAAACTACAAAAAAATTTCAGTACAAAAAATGTTTTCTTCATCTCATTTCCAATAAATTTTTTACAAAAGTTTTTCTCTCAAGTCATTCAAAGTTCTATAAAAAAACGCCGCCCTGCCCCACCTTTAAATATTCCACACAATATGATTTAATTTTTTCTTAGAATTTAATTTTACACTGATTTTAACGATATCTTGAAGCATTTCTTGAATTAAAAAATTCCTTAAAGGGGCAAATTTCAAATTTTTACGAGTTTTAAGCCTTTTTTTTCTTCTTAAAAACTACAATAATCTGATTTTTCAACTCTACAAATTTTACTGATATTTGGACTTTCTTTTACAAAAGCCTTTCCGTGAATTTCAAGATTTTTATTTTTAATTCCATCAAAATTACTAATATAGGCACAAAAATAGAAATGCATGGCACGTTAAAAGAAGTAAGAAGTAAGTAAGAAGAAAAAAGTAAAGCAAGTAAAAATTAAATCGATGGAATTTAAATTTGAATTTATTTTAGAATAAAAAATTAATAAAGTGATGAAGTAAGAAAAAATTTAAAATTATCAAATAAATTGATTTCGTAAAAATTATGTGTAAAAATGTTTTAAAAATATGCCTAGCTTTGCAAATTTTGCAGACTTTATATGAAAGCTTGATAAAAGCTTTTTTGAGCAAATTCAAGATTTTTCACAAATTTCAATTTATTTATACAGTGTATCTAACGGATTTTTTTTTGAAAAATTACTATTTTTAAACTACCTGTTTACCAAATTTTTGAAAATCTCTCATCTTTACCACCCCCCCCTCCCCTTCAAATCCTATCAACGAGGTCAAATTTCAGTTTAAAAGAAAATCTATGTTTAAAAAAAAATTAAATTTAAATTGTAAAAAAATTAACGCATTTTATGCTTATTGAAAAAAAGTATATGACGTCACATATTTCGACGGTGCTGCCAGAACATAAAAAACTCCCAATAATTTAACAAAAGTAAATAATTTTTGTGTAGTTTTTTCAAAAACATTTCGAGTTTTTTCATTCTTGCACTACTTTTTGACAAAATTCACTACTTTCTCACTACTTTCACACCCTACTTTTGAAATCACTACTTCCCCTACTCCCACTACCAGTTAGATCCTCCGTTATACGATGTTTTAGAAATTCAATGCTCTAGATTTTACGAATTTAATGATTTTTCAAGACTTCCTTGTCTCACTTCCTTTTCATAAAATATATTTCTTTGATACTAAAAAAATCCACAAAATTTAAAGCGCCGAACGACCGAAATTTTCAACCCCTTCGAACTAAAAAATGACCAAAATTCGCCTCAATTTCTCCAATTTTTCGAAAGCAATTGTCAAAAGGAACTCGAACAAAATCCATCGAGTAAACATCGAAACCTGGACGAAATTCATTTTCCATCTCGTTCAAACAATTTTACCGAATCGTCGAGAAGTAATTCTCGAAAAACCTCGATTCTTTTCAGTACCACCTCGACTTTTACTAATTAACGAGCACCATTGTTCTAAAACCATAGACATTCATTTAGCAATTCGCCGAAATTACGAGTACGCTTCGTCTAAACCTCGCGAAAATCCACCTCGAAGCGTAGCGAATTAATGAAAATTCGAAAAATCAACTTTTCCAGATGTCAATTAGGTCGCGAACACTCCGAACTCGTATCAAATAAAAATTCCTCTCTTAAGCCACACGTTCCCAAACCCTCCACCCCTCTTAATCAAATCCCCAGAAATTTCTCGATACAACCCTCCGATCAACATACCACTGTCTCTCTCCACATCACATATCCTCGCGCCTCACGCGCCAAAAAACGCCTCGTCCACGCAAAACGCGCCCGAAAAATACCCCCTAATGCGGAAAAACCATACGATGGCGTAGGCGACGATTCCGGCGACGCGAGGCGGCCAGATAAACGCAAAAAGCGAAACGAGCAAAATAGTACACACGAATCACGGCGGATACTATGCAGCCAATAACTCGAGCTTAATGCTCTCTCGTTTCACCCTTAATATACCTACCTGGGGCTAACTATTCTTCATTACGACCGTGTGCGCCACCCTCTGCGCGTCACCGCCGTCACCCGCTTCTCCCCTTCGCTCCACCCTTCTACCAAACGTTTTTTGGGTAATTTTACAAATTGATAGGAATACCGGCTCTCGCCTACCCCTTACGAGATACGCGAACGGTCGAGAATCTCGATACATACGTAAATTTTATACACGCGCAAAAAACACACCCCTCTTGGTAAGATTTCCCGGCGTTATTTTCGCACAACCGAATATACCACGCGGCCGCCAAAGCACCGAAAAAAAATAAAGCATCCGGAGAATTACACCCCGTACAAAGGTATTTCACCTATAAATATTACCCTCGAAAGGATGAATTGTTTAAAAAGATCGCGTGCCATCAAACGTGACGCGGTCGTAAATAGCGGCCCGGGCCTCCCGATACCGATATTTCTCAAATAAAAAATCGATTTTAATTTTAATGTTAGATGAACTTCTTGATAAATCGTTTCGTTTTTCTAAATAATACGCTAATAATACACGTCGTCGTATTGTATATATTGTATACGTGTGTGCGTGTATCTACGCCGTACACACATACACAATAAATACCTTCTTCTTCCTCCCGCTCCCCCCCCACCTCAACGTCGTCATCCTAAAACTTAATACGATACGCTAAGGTCTTCAAAGGCGTACACATAATATTATACACGTCAAATATAATAAAATTAAAACGCTTCTTTTCCATCCTCGCCCGCCTTCTTATATCCGATAAATAGCCCCGAATGGAACCCGCTATACTTTATAACCTTACCCGCAAACCAAGCATACATTTTCGCGATTAAAAATAAATGTATACCGTGGCTTTTAAAATATATGTGAAATAGGAAAACCGACCGTCGCGGACACGCAACCTATTTAGTGATATTCGTAAGCAGACACGCTTTACCGAATTACGTGGCGAAGAGAGGAAAAAAAAAAACACAACGCCGATGTGACTCTAAACCAATATACTGCGTGCTTTTTCACCTCCTCCACTCGTACACTTCGACAAAGAGAAAAAAAAACTGTTTACACGAATAAAGAACTGAAAAATGCGTGCAAGGTGTTCCGAAACAGAAAAAAGTGACGGTTATGGTATGAAATTTTAAATTAAATGTGACGTCGCGTTCTCTCAAACAGAAACGTACTTGCATAACGTATCCGTAAACATTGCAGGTATCTTATATTCGACGGGTATAAAAGCCGCAAACCGCATTTACTATTGAATTTCCAACTTCAAAGCCTCGAAAAACATGCAGGTGTGGATATAAACGAAGAAGATGAGTTCCATAGATGACGTAATGATTATTAGTGAAAATTATGCTCTACAGGAGCAGAGGATGCTGCAAAAATCATCTACAAGTATCGCGTCTAATTCGCTCATGATACCGAAATAACCTTAGTTCGTTGAGGAAAACTCTCACGCAACAAGTTATAGCCATTGAAATATAGTAAATTACCTGTAATTAGCCATATTACCGCAAATTATCAAGTAAACAATCCTTTATTACCAATAATACTATAAATTACGAGTAATTACCAAAAAAGTGGTAAATTACCCATCATTACCTACGATACGGTAAATTATCAGTAAAACTGCGAAATGACTGTAAAGCGGTAAATTATCTAAAATTAACGCTATTACGGTAAATTACATGTAATTACCATTATTACAGTATATTACACATAATTACCATTATTACAGTATATTACACATAATTACCAATGATTTGGTAAATTACACGTAATTACCAGTAATTTGGTAAATTACACGTTATTAACATTATTTCGGTATATTAAATGTGATTACCTATAATTCGGTAAATTACACGAAATTACCAGTAATTTGGAAAATTACACGTTATTACCGGTAATACGGTAAATTACACGTAATTATCAATAATTCGGTTAATTACACGTTATTAACATTATTTCGGTATATTAAACGTGATTACCTAAGATTCGGTAAATTACACGTAATTACCAGTAATTTGGAAAATTACACGTAATTACCAATTCGGTAAATTACATGTTATTACTAGTAATTTGGTAAATTGCACATTATTATCGGTAATATGGTAAATTACATTTAATTACCAGTAATTCGGTTAATTACATGTAATTACCAGTAATTCGGTAAATTACACGTTATTACCAGTAATTCGGTTAATTACACATTATTACCAGTAATTCGGTTAATTACACGTTATTAACATTATTTCGGTATATTAAACGTGATTACCTATGATTCGGTAAATTACACGTAATTACCAGTAATTTGGAAAATTACACGTAATTACCAATAATTTGGTAAATTACACGTTATTACTAGTAATTTGGTAAATTGCACATTATTATCGGTAATATGGTAAATTACATTTAATTACCAGTAATTCGGTTAATTACACGTTATTACCAGTAATTTGGTTAATTACACGTTATTTTTAGTAATACAGTAAATTACACGTTATTACCAGTAATTTGGTTAATTACATGTTATTACCAGTAATACAGTAAATTACACATAATTACCAGTAATTCGCTAAATTACAGGTTATTACCAGTAATACAGTAAATTACGCGTAACTACCAGTAAACCTTACAAATAGTCATAACTACCAATAACACGGTCAATTACTCATAATTAGTACTAGTAATACAGTAAATTATACCTGAGTAAGTATAATCTACCACAATTCACGGGTATTGCTCCGTAATACTACAAATTACCGGTAATTCAGAAAAACATTGAATTACTCGTAATTTTACGCGATACCATTGTCAAGTAAATAATATACTGCTGAAAATGATGCCAAAAGTTATGATTTGGTGACAAATATCATTGAATAAATCGAAGGTACCCTCTCGAAAAACTTCTCAAGAATAGAGACCTAGAGCAAAGTTTCCCGAAAGCTCCGCAAACATAGGTAAATCACCATCTCATATAATAAACTCAAAATACATCGCATTATCATTCGATTATACCGAATTAGCGGTATTTTTCGGAGAAAATGAAAAACACCCATCGTCAGATCTCGACCACATCTCAATACCCTCAAAATATCGCCTAAAAATGCCCATAAATTTTCAAAACACATTCCCCAGCACCAGGAGGGGCGAATTCCTCGTGAAATATTCACTCCAGGGATCTCTTCCCGGTAAAATATCGGACACAGGAAATATCCCCGGTAAAACGACCGAGTACCTTCAAACCTAACCGCAGCTTGACTTTTGAACTGTGCGTTTGAAAAACGCGTCAAAAAACAAGCGTCGGAGCGACGACGAACGCTGGACGAGGTAAATTTCGCTTATAAATAGGACGCCGAGCGGGCGGTGTTTTTTCACCGTTTACGTCGTTTGGACATTCGACGATATTAATTTTGCAAATTACTTCGCTTTTACCTCGACGAGCAGCTTTGTAGGAAATACTCTAAATAGGAAAATCTATCGGAACCGAGTAAAGGTTACCGGTGGTGGAAAAAAGAGGGCGACGACGAGAAAACGACTTGCAAAAAGCAAAAAGAAGCCGGTAATGTGCCTTTGACGCTTTGACATGAAAATTTTTATCAATGTTCTACACAGAGAAAGAGCTACGCCGGTAAAAACGCGTACCGACCATCTCTCACTTTTATCGTATTTCCCTTAAGGGTTTTGAAACTGCGCAATAATTGCGATATTTATGTAACCCTTCTCGGTGTTCGATATAGCGCCGCGCCGAACAGAGGGTCCGAAAATGTGTGTAGCGCCGTAATTTCAATTTCGCCACCGCGTCCGCCGCGGCCCGCGTCGCCGAGCTGCGACGAACGCGTGCCCGAGTTGCCTCGTAAGGGTGGCGCGTAGCCGCAGTAAGGTGAGATATGGCCCTCCGAAACCAGAGAAAGACGGTCATTTTGATGATTTTTAACGCTCCAGCGTCGAATATAATGTATTTTCGGTGCCGATGCCGGTACCGGCGTCGCGGACGCTGCGTACTCGCGTACACGAGCCCGGCCTACGTCCCTCGTATCGCGCTCTTAAGTGCTAGCTGCGTATGGAAATTTCGCGAAAAGGAAGGGTGGGGCTTTACAGACGATGCGGACGCCGTAGGTTCGGAAATTTTGCCAATTCGTTCGTGTTTTAAAATCAGCGTGGGTGTGATTTTTCTCCAAAGGTTTGTTTTTACGTTCGGCCAATTCATATCGCCTTCCGGGCTACTCGGGTATTTTTTGTCGCAACAAAAGACGCCGTTCTTGGAACGATTACGTCGTCCGGGGAACGTACACGAAGTAGATTACGCGATTAATTTCTCCTATCGATTTTAACAAAAATTACGGCGTTTCTGAGAAATCATTCATGTAATTTGTTTTTTTATCGCCTGCTACGAAATTACTCCAGATGTGACAACTACGTTCATCTGTAGCGACGATTGTATCTTCGGCGATGAAACGATAAAGCCACGACACGAGTTTGATCGTACTTCAAGTGAAACTTCCAAAGGAAAAATCCACAACAGAGATAACGTGAATTTTGAACGGTTAAATGGAAAATTCCCACACGGTATCTTTCCCCGTTTCCATTTTGATATCTGTTTTTTAAAATAAATTTTCCACTTTTTTGTCGCGATTTTTCAGTATTTTCTTCGATTTCATTCATAATCTTTGTTTCCTCCTGATATTTTCCACACTATTTGCTCTCCGCTTCGTCTTCATGTCTTCGCAAAGCCCACTTTGGCGAAAATTTTCATATCGTATTCTTTAATATTCGATTTTTTCTCATTTTAGCTTATTTAACTTCTTTTGGCCTTGTTCTCTTTGTATAACCATTTTTGTCTTGTATCAACGAAAGAAGATTTTCATTGAGAAAAATTATAAATTCAGATATTTTGATCGACTTGTAATCCAGCTCGAATAATGAACGAATATTGCTCCGATATCTTATAAAATTCTATTTCTTTACGATTTATTTTTCTATTTTTGAAAAGAGCTCAATTTTTCACAGAATCTTATGATGAGAAAATTATTCAAACAAAAAAGTATTAAAAAGTATTATCGACAACTTTTTTTGAAAAATTTTCCACTTATCCGCTCTCTTTTAAAATAGAAATATGCCTCAAAACCGTTCAAATATTGATGATAAATGCTCCTTTAAAAATTCTGGAGATTTTGTCTCCCATCCATTATTTCGGTAGATTTTTCCATAATTAATATAAATATCGGAATTTACGTCATTTTGAAAACAAAAATTGACGATTCGTGCAAGGGATGAATTTAAATCAAAAAATATTTCAAATAAAAATACAAAATTCGAAAGCTCGCTTGCCTCTGCGTAAAAAAATATAGGGCAAAGAGTTATGGCAACCCGGCAAATTCATCGTTTATTTCCCTTTTTACACATAGATTCCCTCACCCTCTATTTGGCATAATTGTAAATAAATAAAAGAAAAAAAACCTCTACTTCCTCTCCACAAATCCTCTCAATCTCACTCCACGTCCACGCATCAACACTCGATTCTCATCGAAACTCTCTCATCTTATAAAATACGCCTCAAAAAACCACCCTCGAACCACCCACGTTCAACAAACCGAAATTAATCTCTTACCCTTTCTCTTATCTCGAATCTATCAAAAATTATCGCCAAATTACACAAACCCGGTATTATCATAGTACGACCCAAACAACGAAGAAAATAATGCAAATGAACCCTTTCTCGTTTTTCTCCTCCGCACATGCCAATCGTTTAAGAATAAAAATACAAAAAAACCACCCCCGGAGCTCGCCCTCGCTCCAATATCGAGTTTCCCACAGTTCGAGGTCTTGTAAAGGACAACGAAACGCATTTGTTACAACAAATGATGTTTGATTGTTTTTTGGTCCTCAGCTCTCTCTCACTGTTTCGTACACTACCGACATTTTGTTTTTTTTACGCGTTTAAGAAAACGTTTTGTTTGGCTTTTGTAATTTCCTCGTTTCTTTGATGATGTCAAAAAAATACGTCGAGAATTTAACCCGAACTTCGCAGTTTATAATATTTTTAAAACGTGTATATACATGTAACGTGTGTTTGGGAAAAACTTTTTGTATGAGATTAAATCAAAAACACTTCGTATTTCCGACTTTTCCTACTTCTTTTGCGGGCTTTTTTTTTGTTTTTACCTCGAGAGTTGGCTTTTTTTGTATTTTTTTTTTTATTCTATATATGGCATAACACAACGAAATGGGAAGGGAATCTTACAGCAGTTTTTTGTTTTTCACCCTATCGTGGGTTTTTTTTATTTATTCACGTGTCAAAATAAGGTCGATATTGAAAATAGTATTTCACGAGAATACTCGGACAACTTCTACGATATTTTTAAACGTCCTTTATCCGGAAAATAATTCAATCTCTGTTTTTTATTTTATTTGTTGCAATAATGAGGGCCTGAGTGGTTCTTCCATGAAATGAGAACATATTAAAAAAAAACGGTTTCATTAACAAAATGGTCATTTTTCGAATTACGACGTCACGTTGGACTGAATCAATGACGTAATCGGTCATTTACGCAGACTGATGACGTCATCACTACTCAATTTTTGCATTTCCAATTACAAAACTAGAACAGATGACGTCACTGGTTTACAAAAAAAATTCAACAAAAGAAAGGATTATTTAAAAAAACAGTAAAATATAAAATGTACATTGATGACGTCATTAGTTGTTTTATAATAACACTCGCTGACGTCACAACATTTCGAAAATTTGGAAAGCAGTAGAAGGGAAGAGCTACGTGTAATTTTGAAAGTTTGAAATTATAGCAAAAATTGCTTCAATTTCGATGACAAGAAGTTGACTGTCTGAATACAAAGAAATGAGGCATATTTTACCATCGACAATACTAAATTTTCAAAATCTCAACTACTTTACGATAATTTTTTGTAAATCTTCCCCCCTCTCTTCACTTCACACGTGAAATAGGATTTCCATCAATGGCATCGGTTTCCTAGTGCAAGGGGGAAAAGAAGAGGGGATTGAAATCCGCTGAATTTGCAACTAAATCACGCTAATAAACATTTTTCACCTATTTTCCCAAGTCTGCAGCTTGATGACGTCACAAGTAACTGAAAAAGAATTTTTTTGAGAAATGGAAAACCATTTTAGATTTATTACTATATTTTTATTTTATTTATTTTTGAATTGATGATGAATAATTTTACGAATCATTCTTGATTCATTTAGAACGTGAAATGAACGAATTTATCCAAAGTGTAGTTAAATTTAACCCATTGCTTTTCAAGAATTTACTTTTTTATCTTCAAAAAATCGTGATTTTTTACCTAATTTTTCGATTTAAAAATTATTCCAGCAAAAAAGATAGATGAAAGTATTACAAACAATTTTTATTTGAAAATTTTTTCAATTTGACTTTTTCTTTTGGCATAAATTTCCGATTTTTGCTTTAAAGTTCTCCCTATAATTTCAATACATATGATTATGGCAAAAAAGTGATGAAATGCAGCTCAAATCTTTTTCAGATTGTTCAAAGTAGCTCTTGAATTTTTTTTCTCTGAGCAAGTCAAAAAATATGAACCCCTCCCCCTCCAACGAACATATCACCTCTTGTAACAACGTTGATTTGAACCATCGACATTTGAATTCTGTAAATTTCCATTTCACAAATGCACATTTTCGCTCAAATATTGAAACATGGAAATTCAAATACTTCAGGAGCCACGAATTTGGAATCACTGCCATAAAAAGGAGTCTAATCGAAAAAAATTTCGAATAAAAGTTGTTGAGGGTATTTCCGGATAACTTTTTCGTAGAAAAATTTTCCGATCAGACGATTGGGTGAAGAGCTACGGTACTTTAAAGGATGTAAAAATACATCCTTAAAAAACAAAGGGCTCAAATGAAGTGCACCCTGGCTAAATTCCATCACAATAGTCTCAAAATTCGAATCAATTACGAAATCACTTCTTACATTCCAATAGAATTGAATTTTCAATTCTTTGCATCCGACCCTCTTCATCAACATGCACCAAAATTCCCTACCCCATCTCGATTAACTACCCCTAATTAAACTCGATTAAATCGAAATTTATCCGCTTTTTACTTCAGACGAATCCACTACACTTACAAACGCCACATACGATACGTCCCAACACAATGGCCATTATAAAACACTACGACAAAGGTAAAGAGCAGGTAATCACTTCGATCACTTGCATCCTGCTCGTGATACATAAACCAAGAAGAAAGAAATACGGGGTAGGAAAAAAAAACACGTTAAACATCTGAAATTCCATAGCATACTTCGCAGCACCGATGGCCGCGAGGGAAGATCGATTGCGGAGCGGTCCAGGCATGCAGGAGGAAAAGATGTAGCCGCATTTACTTTATACGCATTACGAGGGTAGGCCGTTAATTCTGTCGAATGCATGCACATATACGTCGTCGTCGTCATTCCACCGTATACCCGACAACCTCCACCTCCCTACCTGCGCCGCCTCGTAACGAGCAATGGGCAAGAGCTAGTTACAAACCGAAGGGTAACCGTAAGACCTACCCCAATAATCGGGTGGTAGTTTTTAGGCAAAGATGCACATGACAGCACCGTTATTGTTAGCAGCTGCAGGTAGCCGAGTTTTTAATCAGTGGTACCCAACGTCCAACGTAAATTACCCTCATTACTCGTGCAGTAGAAATATTCATCTCGTACCAACATCGCATTTCATATCATGAAAAAATAGTTTCATCTTCTTCGCTAAAATCATCTCCATTATCTCCACTCGAATCCCACCATTTCTGGTCATCCTCCAGTACCTCGCAGCACTTTCGATTACACTCGAACCTCATCTTTTAGCATCCACTGCTGCATAAATCTGTTTACAACCTACGGTCCATTACGGCTTGAAAATTGTCAGAACCCCGTAACATCGACGGTAACCACCGAGGAGGAGTAGTGCAGTACAAAGGTCTTGTTTAGAACGTTCACGAAAAAAAAATGACAGTAAAAAATATGTATCATTTAACCCCGGGTTAGAAGGAGGGTTCACAGATAGAAAAAGGCCATGTACGGGCTCGCGAGAGGACAAGGGTTGATGAAATGCTTTGTCATACGAGTCGAAATACCTCGCCATTTGAACCTGTCTTTTCAGCAGGGGGTGTTCGGAGTTTTACGTAGTTTTTTCCGCGTACCGTTCATGTTGTGTACCTAAATGTTTTTATAATTTGTTTCCCCCCCCTTTTTTCCTTCTTCCCGAAAACTCTGGTATTTTTCAATTAATTTTCAACTTCGCGTAACCTATACTTTTGCCATCTCGATGGGCCGAATTATCGGTAAAGCTAAATGACTCGTGTATTACAACTCTCGACGGGGTGGTTAGACCATGTCAGGTAAAATAATCAGATTCGTGGAAGGGGTTAGATTATTTCATCTCAAATGATCATTTCGTCCCAAAGTACTACGTAAGCACAGTTAATTTCATGAGCAGTGATGTCGAGGGGAGGGGAGGGGAAGCAAGAGAGAAGACCACGGATACCGGCAATTTTCCCTTATTTCATTCGATTAATAATTGTCAACCCGAAATTAAGTGAGGACACAACGTTCGCCCTTGACGTCACTGCGTCCATCAGTAGAACAGGTTCATAAAAAAATTCCAATTTTAGTTCAATGCCCTCAGCCAAACAATCACACATAGAATTGATTTCGTTTTAATGACGTCATAGTCGATTACACGGTCAAAAAAAATTATCATTTTCTCAAATTAATATAAAGAATTTCGAAATTCCAAAAAATCTCGAAGGTCTTCCTGAAGTTTAATCTGACATGAGGAACTCTTTCAGTAACAGCTCGAATTTGCTTCTAGCTGTTCCATTTCATGGTTTCTGGAGAATATCGAAAACCCTGGAGAAAATGGAAATCACGCTAGGGACTCCAGGGTGGCTCGACGATGCGAAATTCGGATTAGGGAGGTTCAAATTAAGAAGGAAAACACATCTTTTCAATCATTTTGCAAAATTATCTCAATTTATTTCGAATATTTCGTATTTTTGATACAAATTTCAATGCTTTGGATTCTCAAAAATCCGCCAAAATTCAAAAAAAGGAATAAGGACAGCCAAACTTTCAATTACGGGCATTTTTAAAGACACTTTTTTCATAAAACCCCCAGACAAAAATACGGAAATTAGGAGGCAAGTTCCTTCACCCACAAATCCAACATCTACGGCACCCCCCCCCCCCCCCCCCTGGAAATTTTATCGAACAACACCTCAAGTCAAAATTTACTCTCATAACGACGAATTGTGAAGAGTTTTTGAAACATCAATACTTTTTCACCATCATTTTACCAAATTTTCAAAAATCTCTCAACTTCATCACCCTCTCTTCCCCCTCTAACAACAAGGTCAAGTTGTAGATCAAAAGAAAATTTATATTTTAAAAAGAATCAAATTTAAAAACACCAAGTTAAAATTATAAAAAAATAAACACATTGCATGCTTTTAAAAAAATACATAAATATGACGTCATATATTCCGACAGTGCTGCCAATTTATAAGAAAATGCCAGTTGATTATCAAAAATGAACAATTTTTGTGTAAATTTTTCAAAAATATTCCCAGTTTTTGAGTTTTTTCATTTTTGCACTAATTTTTAACAAAATTCACTTCTTTTTCACTACTTTTATAACGCATTTTTGAAATCATCACTTTTCCATTATTTTCACTAAAAAAAAAAAACATGTCCAAAATATGTGTAATTTTTGTAAGTGTTTCAGAAACGTCCGTCGCATAAAAATTTTCCTCGTATTCACCTTCCTCTACAGACGAATTCAACGATTCGAAAACCACGCTCCCAATTGGAAAAACCAATGGCAAATTCGTGTTCAGGAGGGTCAAATTATTTAAAAGACATGCCTCAAATATAGATTACTCAATTTCAAATGAAAGAAACCGTGTTTTCATAATATTTTTATCAAAATAACACCAAATCAAAAAAAAAAATAATTTTTTCATCTTACAAATAAATTTAAAAAAATAAAAAAAATTTCCGCGGTCAAATTTTTGCAATCTAATAACACGTTTACAAAAAAAAATGGCAAATTTTGAAAAAAATGAAAAAAATTTCTCTTTTAAATTCCAAATAATCAAAATTGATTATAACAATTCGACAAAAACCCGAAAACAATTTAGGAATTATTTTCCATCCATTATAACCTCATTTATATTATTTCCAGCTCTTCATGTACTTCCATTACTCCATGATGACCATTCCAGTCAACTCCACATACACTCGAATCTAGCTAAAAACTACCCCTCTCTATATATATCCCCGAAACTCACCTCTCCAGCACCGCACAACTCCACCGATCAGGTTCTGAAAAGAAAAAAATATATATAGAAACGACGAAAATAAGAAAAAAATTACTTAAAAAAACGAGAAATGAAACCGCATACGATTTCAGGTTGATTTCGATGAACTGTATATTACTCGACCGGTCACCGAACGATAGAAAATTAACCTCACTTCTCGCATATACGCCTCGTATTAAGACATGTCTCGCAGACAAAGACGGCGAATACCACGACAGAGATATACGCGTATTGATGCACTAAAAACGCTGCGCACAACAACGTACCGAACACCGAAATTAATAAATTAACGCGTATTACATTTAAATAAACCAGTTTCTTCCATATAAAATGCAAAAAGTAAAAAAATCCGGACCGAGGAATAAAAAGTCATGAAGACGTTTTCAACTTCTTTTAATGATTAAATCGACTAGAAATTGAATTTTACATAGTTGCTAAGACCAGTTAAAAAAATTAACCGATCTCGACTGGTTATGTAAAAAAAAATAATATTAAATACCAAAAAAAATAAATACATTAAATCCACCAAACTAAGACGATCGACACAATAAAATTTTACGATCGCCACTGTTAAAATCTTGTTAATTCCCCAATCGAATCGCATCCAAATTTAACACTTTACATGTAAGCAATTTAAAAACATAGGTTTTTTTCACTCCGCTATATTCTGAAATCAATCGTTAAAAATTACCGCGTTTCCATCGAGTAATAAAAACAACGCCAGATACCAATACCCGATATGGACCTAATTGGACGATACCTTTCGGAAGCAATAATTTCAACCGTATTTAAATCGTATAAAAATCATCCGAAAATCCCGACATCCGTAACCACCATCGCTTAATGTCTTTTTCCAAGCAACTTCGTAATATCGTTTTTACCTCTTTTTTTTTCTCCTCAAAAAAAAAAAAATGCACATAATACGCCTCGCGTTCCCTCGCGAGACGAAATTCAATTGGAACGAATTACCCTTTAGGGCAAAAAAGAAGCATTTTTGCCTATTCTCCATCTACGCCTTTCACTCGACGCGCGTTTAAAGGCGAAACTGATTTAAGTCAATTTATCAGTTTTATTACGTATGCCATTTCGTTTACCGGCGCTTTTTAAACTTTAATGTAGTATTTTATTCTGGCGTATTTTTCACCGTTGCGCTTGCCTGCGTATTCGCCCTGCTACGTCTTGTCTTCCTACATCATCTTTCCGTTTTACAATTGTTTATGTTCGCCGATGAAACAGACAATACGTAGGAATCTCTTTTGTGGTAATGCGTGCTAAATGTTTACGTAATAAAATGCCACCGACGCTTTTCGCATTGGGTCGTCTTTTGTTATTGTGCAAACGCGATACCGATAAAATGAGCCATCGATTAAAATGCACTTAAGAAAGATGCATATTGGTAGCATCGCCCAGGCTCGAAGTTTTTAGTATTTACGGTGAAAACTCCGACGCCTTAGAAGACCGATGACCGAAGTTTGTCGTTTTCGAAATCTTAGATATCATCAAGGCATAAAAGTTAAAAAAAAACCAAAGATTGAAAGGAATTTAAGTGAAAATCAAGTAAACGAAAAAAAATCATTTTGTCTAGAATCATTTTTAACATTAAATTTAATTGAACACCCTTAGCAACACAATGTTGTTGAAATTGCTTAAAATAATTCAATAATTTGCCCAAAAAGTGTCAAAACGTTTTTAAAATTGATTAAAGTTGATTAGTATTTGCACAGAACTGCACAAAAGTTGTGCAAAACGATCAAATTAATGAAAAATTTGGTTAAAAATGCAAAAAACCATCAAAATGTTGTTAAAATAGAATAGATTTGATAAAAATTAGTTTAAAATTGCTAAATATTTGCTCAAAATAACATAAAAACTGTTAAAATGATGTTAAAATAGCTTAACATCGATCAAAATTTCTTTAAAATTGCTTAAAATTACGCAAAATTATTTAAAATTGTTCGATAATTGGTAAAAATTGCATAAAACTGTTAAAATGTTGTTAAAAAAGCCTAAAATCGAACAAAATTGTCCGGATGTTGCTAAAATTGATCAAAATTTGAACAATTTTAACAACATTTGAAAATTTTTTGAAACTATTTTATTAACATTTTAACTGTTTTTATGCAATTTCAAGCAGATATCGAACACTTTTAAACAAATATTGATGAATTTTTAGCGATTTCAACAACTTTTAGACAGTTTTACGCAATTTTAATCAAATATCGAACAATTTTAACACCATTTTGAAAATTTTTTGTAACATTAAACAATTCTGAGCAAATTTTGATCAATTTTGAACAATTTTACGTAATTTTAAGCAATTCTAAAAAATTTTTGATCAATTTTGAACTATTTCATTAACATTTCAACTGTTTTTGTGCAATTTTAAGCAAATATCGAACTGTTTTAAACAATTTTAACAACATTAAAGCAGTTTTTCGTAGTTTCAAACACTTTTAAACAAATTTCGGTGAATTTTTAGCGATTTCAACAACTTTTAGACAGTTTTATGCAATTTTAATCAATTATCGAACAATTTTATCAACATTTTGACAATTTTACGTAATTTTAAGCAATTATAAAAAATTTTTGATCAATTTTGAACTATTTTATTAACATTTCAACTGTTTTTGTGCAATTTCAAGCAAATATCGAACTGTTTTAAACAATTTTAACAACATTAATGCAGTTTTTCGTAGTTTCAAACACTTTTAAACAAATTTCGGTGAATTTTTAGCGATTTCAACAACTTTTAGACAGTTTTATGCAACTTTAATGAAATACTTGAACAATTTTAACAACATTTTGACAATTTTTTGTAACTTTGAAAACTTCCTTTTTGATAAATTTTGAGCTACTTTATCGACATTTTGACAGTTTTTATGTAATTTTAAGCAGATATCGAACAATTTTACAATTTCATCAACATTTAGACAGTTTTTTGTAATTTTAAACTCTTTTAAACAAGTTTTGATCCATTTTTAGCGATTTTAGTAACTTCTTAACAATTTTATGCAATTTTAATCACATATCGATTCATTTTTACGACATTTTGACAATTTTTCGTAAGTTTAATCAATTTTAACCAGATTTTGATCGATTCTAAACTACTTTAATAACATTTCGATGTGTTTTTTTGCAAATTCAACCAAATTTTTCATAAATTGTATCATATTGCACAACTTTGGTACTATTTTGAGCAGACATTAATCAACTTTAATCAATTTGAACAATATTTTGAAATTTTTAGCAACTATTGAAAAGGTTTAACGACATTTAGAGAATTTTGTTCAATATTATGATCTATTTTAAACGATTTCCCGAACGTTTTGAATTTTTTTGCAATTTTAACCAAATTTTTTACTGATTTAATCGTTTTACACAACTTTAGTGCAATCTCGAACTCACACTGAACAACTTTGAAGAATTTTCACAACATTTTGACATTTTTGTGCAATCTTAAACAAATTATGATCGTTTTCTAAACTATCTTGACACTATTTTGAAAATTTCATCAAATTTTAAACAAATTTCGATAAATTATGAACTACTGTATCAACAACAACATTCTGACAATTTTGTGTAATTTTAAGCAATTTTAATCAACTTAAACAAAGGTATGACAAATTAATGAATTTTCAAGCGGATTTTTCATCAAATTTTAGCTACTTGTACAAATTTTATTCAATATTAAGCAAATAATTGTGATTTGGATGAATTTCCAAAGATGGAAGATGAACTGAGCGAAGTTTTTAAAAAGAAAGGATAAATCGTCATCTACGAGTATGATCCGATGTTGAGACGAGGTTGAGCATCAAAAAACATACGAGGGCAGCTACCCATCCAAATCTACCCCACATCGTTTACTTCTCATCTTTTCACACGCTCATTTCGTATACCAACCTCAACCTCATCATTACCTCTTTTCACCAAATTTCAACCCCGCATCTTGACCGTTTCCCACCTCCCTTCTTCACTCCATCGTACCGCAACACCACCGAAAAAAAAAAAAGGTAAAACGCCTCGTACGTGAAAAAAACTCGCCAAATTTCACAAACATAACAGTAATGATCGAACACCTCAAAACGGCCGCATTACAATTCCCAAAGGACGCGTATAACCAAATCATTCGTGTGTATAGTAAAAGGATCCGGCGCTTTTTTCTATATTTTCACGCGTTCCACGTTCTCCTTGCATATTCGATTGACGCCCAACTTCACCTCCCTAGCTCTCCTCATTTGAATCGTTTAACGTGCTTTTCCACGCGTTTTCTTCTCGCCTTGTAAATATTCTCTCTTTTCACCGAGATGATTTTTATTTTTCACGAATCGACGCTCAACCTCCATTTTCGCCACATAAATCGATCAATTTCTCAACTTATTTCGTAAAAAATACAACCAAAACAGGTCATCGCCGTGAAAGATTCCCTTCATTTCGTGTTTCTACGCGAAAAAAAAAACGCGAAAGCTCGATTCGTTATTAAGAACCCAATTCGCTTGATCTTTTTCATCAAACTTCCAACAAAAGACAATCTATACCGATAACTTCTTCCGTTATAATTACTTTCCTACGCATCGAACGCTTTCGAGCTTTTGTTTCGAAACACTTTTACGATTTTTAATAAGCGAATTCTTTATACAACAATAGTCGCGATATAAAAATAAATTCTAACGTGATACGAACGTCGAACGTTTTCCAAAGGCCACGTTTCTTTTAAATTCTTTCATTAGATTTGTCGAATTAATTCATGCTCTGTTTCAGATACGAACACAATCGCTGACGAGCAAAGACTCTCCGCGAATCAAAGATATTCTCATTTTAATCGAGTTTTAATTACTTTCGACGCTGACAAATTCGCGAGGCGGTTCGAGCAGGGAAAGTTATACAATTTTTAGAAAAATTTCCACACTAAAAAAGCTCCATCTCTGAAAAAAACTACGATTACTTTACCATCGAAATAGTTTAAATTCTCCTTCCCCTCCTGCTCCAGCTCCGGATAAGCGCGCCGATTACCAACTTCGCACTGAATACAACATTAACCACAGCTGCTACACCGCGGCCATAAAAATTTCTTCCGACGTTGGCAATTTTCAACTGGTGTAACTTTCATCTGCGTTTATAACCGTCGAATCGCGTATACCGCAATTTTATACGCACGCCTATCGTCCCAACACCTCGTCCAATTACCACTCGTCATATACATATACATTGTCGCCAACGTACCAACGCCGAACGAGTTCGCATCGTCAAACCAGTTCGAGGTGCCGATGTAATAATCGCACCAACGACGTAAAAACTAACGACGCTTTTTACATCTCAGAATCGCGAAGCGTGATTCAGGAAGCAAATCGACTCGCTCCAAGGACGAGTGCGCGCATTACCTGAAATATTTCACCGAAAAATATCTAATATCCGATTTTCAAATACCGCATAAATAAACGACGACTCCCGAGAGTCATGTCGATCCTAAGGTGAACCTATATCTCATGTACCTGTGACCACCCGTATTCAGGAAATAACTTCAACGAGCTGTTTTTACCAGACGAGCTCGTAAACCTTTTTTTTTTGGTGCCTGAAAGACAATCAGATGATCCGGATCATGAAAAAACCATTAAATAGCTTTGCAAATCGATAAAAAGATTCAATTTTTACACGAGGACAGAACGGGATGAACTTCGTTGGATTTAATGGCCTTCAAACGTGGTATCTAACGGATTTTTTCTTTGAACAATCCCTACTTTTTCACTACCTTTTTTTCCGAATTTTCCAGAACCTCTCAACTTCATCCCCTCCCCTTCCCTCCGCATCAACGAAGTCAAATTTCAATTTAGAAGAGAATTTGTAATAGAAAAAAAATCAAATTAAAATTATAAAAAAATAAACCCATCATGTGCTTAATTTTAAAAAATATACATGACGTCACATATTTCGACAGTGCTGCCAATTTAAAAAAAAATTGCCAGCCATTTATCGAAAATAAACAATTTTTGGGTACTTCTTTTAAAAATATTTCGCGTCTTTGGGTTTTTTCATTCTTGCACTAATTTTTAACAAAATTCACCACTTTTTCACTACTTTCATAACCTATTTTCAAAATCACCACTTTTTCACTACTTTCACTACTTATTTCAGCTAAATCAAGTTTCCAAATCGACTAAAAAAACCCAAATTCGGTATTTTACCCTCAAATTGAAATCAAAGCTCTCATTTGAGTGTATACATTTTATTAGAATCACAAATACGAGTAAATGGAAAATTCAACAAAAAAATGACGTAAAAAATTTAAAAAATGGAAAAAAATACAGAATGGTCAGATAAAAATATGAAAAAATATCGGAGAAAAATTGAACAAAAAAAGGAAAAATTGGAATATAAAATTTCCACTCTTTTTCAATTGTATTCTAGTTTGTGCCTCTTCTTTCCCCTTCACTCGACAGAGCATACATTGAATAAAATTATTATTCGGATCACAAATCAGTAAAACACGACAAAAATTCAGCAAAAAAATGATGTAAAAAATTAAAAAATGGATCAAAAAAACATGAAAAAATATTAGAAAATAATTAAACAAAAAAAACAAAAATTGGAGGAAAAAATTTCCACTTATCTTCAATTGCATTTTAGCTTGTGCCTCTTTCCCCTTCACTCGACATTTTGTAAATTTTATCAGAATCACAAGTCAATGAAAAACCACCAAAATTTAACAAAAAAATGACGTAAAGGATTAAAAATAAAAAAAAAAGACGGTGGCCAAAAAAAAACATGAAAAAATATTAGAGAATAATTAAACAAAAAAAAGGAAGACCAGAAAAAAAAATTTTCACTCCTATTCAATTGTATTTCAGTTAATGCCCCTCCCCTCCCCTTCTCTGGACAGTGTATATATTGAATAAAAATTTTATTCAAATCAGAAGAATTCAACGAATACATAAAAAAATTAAAAACCGAGAAAAAATTGTTAAAAAGCCAGGAAAAAGAATGAAAAAAATGACAAAAAAAACATTGAAAGTTATTAAAGAAAAATTATACAAAAAAAATGAAAAATTGGAAGAAAAATTTTCACTGCACTTTAAATTACTAATGTTCGTGCCCCTCTGTCCCCCTCCACTAGACACTACGATGTTTTTAACAAAACCATAAGAAAATAAACAAATTATATACTTATGAAAATAAAGTTACAAAAAATAAAGCATTACCAATTGAAAATAATACAAGGTAGGTAAATTATGTAATTTTTTCAAAAATATTTTACGTTTCAGTTTTTTTTTCTTTTACTTTTTTTAAAATTTTGATTGGGTTCACTATTTTTCTATCCATTTTTAAAATCACTACTTTTTCAAGACTTTGACTACATACCCCTTCCTCTTTTCCCTGTAAATTTTCAATTTGCAAAATATTTTTTACCCTAGTTTACAAGATTTTTGTACAGTTTGTTAAAAATGTTTTCAAATTCCGAAAAAATACTTCTTCAGCTCAAAAAAATCAATAATTTTGGTCACAATATGACTTTCACATTACTCTGGAAAACTTTCACCACCTTTGTACATCTTTTTTCACTTCTGAACGAACCATAACTATTTTTTTTTAATTCGCTAAAAATTTCACAATCTTTTGGAGAATTTTTCGGCACTTTTTTCTTGGAAAACAATATCTTTGGAATTCACGAAAATTCCGAGGCAGCTGCTTCGTACGCATCGTATTACGAGTAAAATTGGAAAAAACTTTCACGCATGGCTGTTGCAAATAAAAGCGAAAAATCGCCATAATTCAGGCTTCGTTCGCCGTTCGTCGAATAAACAACGCTCGGCCTTTGAAAAAAACCTCGAAAATCTGGACGAAAGTGAAAAACAATCAAATTTGCGACGTCCGGTTTTACGGTTTTGTTTACTGTCAGTAGCAGATTGAACGGCCTCCGGCGAGGATAGACTTTTACAAGATGTTTCGGGGTGTAGGTCTCGACGTAATAGCTTTTTATCTCGTAATTCTGACCATTCCTCGGTAAATACACAAGCTGGAAGGCGTCCATCGGCGAAAAACCGAGCTTGTATTCAAATACACGACGTTTTTTTCGCGTACGTTCTCCTTCCTGCGTATTTTCTACGTCTTGGATGGAACAAGCTTGCAAAAATCTCGTTTCGTTCGGACGACGTCTGTTGTAACCGCAATCTGTACGTTTCGCTGAGACGAGGCGCAGGGTGTCGTAAAACTGTAGCCATTATCAAAATAACACCCTACAAATAGGGTACTTTAAGTAGAAATGCATGTTTAAACCAACATCACGGGCGCGTTTCGCGCGAAATTGCTAGCTTCATTTAGCCCTTTCGCGTTGGCTTTTTTTTTTTTCAATACTGCAAATCTACCGCACATCGAACGTACGAATGCTCGTAATTTATGCGATTTTAATTCGGCCCGTACGTTGACCATACCTCCGTCGCGCTTGTGGGCTTGCGAGGCAGCATCCCTCTGTGTCAAAAAGCGGGAATTTTCCCCGAGACCGGCACAAATGCGGGACGACGTTGAAATATTTTAATCAAACGAGAGTGCATCTTGGAAAAACACGTTTCGACGTTGGCAAAACTTAACTCGCAAATTATTTAGCGCTTAATTAAAAATGGCGCCGAAACTTTCCAATCGAGCCGTCGTTTTTGGTGTTTCACTTCAGCCACGGTTGCTTTTTCATCGGTGAGCATTGCGTCGAATGGAGCTTTAAAAGCATTAAGTATGTTTTAGATGCGCTTTCGCGGTTATTACTATTTTCGTCGAATTTCAACCAGAAAAGTAGCTCGGAGTGAAATTTCGGTAATTACCAAAATTACGGCGAATATTTCCGGGAAGAATTTTTGTCCGAAGATTTCCTCGATATAATTGATATTTCAGATAGGAGATGAATTTCAAGACATGAGGGGCCAATTTAAAGAAGTGGGATGTTCCAAAAATAGGGGTCTTGGAATTCACTCTATTTGTGACTTAAAATTAAACCATACGTTTAAAAATTACTCCTAAAAATCACGCATAAATGATAAAAAGTTGCTATGTAGCCTCAACGTTGAAGGGGGTGGCTCCTTATTTCATAATCGTTTACTTCGATGGGTCACAAAAAGGCCATAAATGTGAGGGCGCATACGAAAAGGGACCACTTGACCAAAATCAAAATTTTACAGGAGAGGGGTTTAAAGTTTAACTTAAAACATCGAAATTTCCTCGAAATATTGAAAATTGAGATCGGTGGTCGGTTTCACTGTTTCATTCGATTCTTGAAGGTTTTTCACATAAATTTCTTTTAAAAAAAAATTGAGCAATTTTTGAAGAAAAATATTTACAAGCTCAAATTCCCTCGAAATATTGAAAATTGAGATCGGTGGTCGGTTTCATTCGATTCTTGAAGGTTTTTTACATGAATTTCATAAAAAAAATAAAAAAAAATTTTGAGCAATTTTTGAAAAAAATATTTACGAACATGCTCAAATTTAAACGTCGAAATTTCCTCGAAATATTGAAAATTGAGATCAGTGGTCAGTTCCATTTGGTTCTTGAAGGTTTTTTACATAAATTTCATCAAAAAAAATCGAAATTTCCGCCAAGTGGTCCCTTTTCGTATGAGCCCTCAAATATGCAGATAAGCATAACTGAGCTTTTCAGCGCCCAGATTTTTATGATATTTAGATAGCAGGTGAGTATCATCGAGAAACGTTCCCGAACAAAATTTCAGCCCCCTACCCCTCGTTTTCAAGAAATAATTTTTTCGTCGTACACAGGTGGGCAATTTTTTTTCCAAGAAACGATTCACGATCCTTATGAGACTCATTCGTAAAGAAATCAAAAACCCACTGCTCAAATTTTACACCCTCCAAAGGGACGTTCTTGACTATTTTTTCCAGACATCTAGTTCACTCCAAAAAATTTTTAAACCTCATTTTTTCAATGAATTTTCAACTCCTGCAAACAGCATATTTTTTTTAGAATTTTACTTCGTTGGGGCCGTGGTCAAAATGGGCAAAAATCGTTTAAAAAACGTGAAAAAAACTACTATGTATTTAGGAGTAAATTATTCATAAATTGATATACATTTTTAAGAAATCTATAATAAAGTGAAATGTGAAATATTTGCGCAACATTCGCAATTTTGAGGGGTATTGCCCCCTGAGCCCTGAATTTTTGATCTTCAAAATTCAATGAGATCAAAGCAGAATAATAATCTCGAATGCATATCGGCTTGATCGAGCTACCCACTGAAAATATACATTTTAAATGACGGTACCAGTTTCTCAACCCCTCCTCCCCCCGCCCTCTTCCAAAAATCTACCACTAAAACTTAAAAAACACGCAGTATGAAAATTATTCCTTGAAATTTTCTCTACACTTCTAGTCAAAATAAAAACTCCGTTTGGAGTCATCCTCTTTCTCAATTTGAGGAAATTTCCTCAAATAAGCTACAAAATCTATTTTTTTTTTGCATTTCTACGAGAAGTATCAAAGAATTAATACAATTTGTGATCACATGCAGTTTTCAGAACTCATTTTCTTTATAGGTGAGTTCCATCGCGGAAAAATCATTCACCCCTTCATTTCAAAGATCCCACCCCACAATTCCAATTGAAATATTGCTTTTACAAAAAAAAACTTCACGAACGAAACTCGTTCTATAATAATTTCTACACAATTTTAGTCATTATGATATACTCGCTCAGAGCATCTCTACTCCCCCTGGTCACCTCAAGGCAACTCATCCATGACATCCGTAAAAATGTCAAAAATCTAAAAAAACAAATCCCGACCTTGGGTGGAACAGCGACGCACACAAATATAACCATCGCACCCAAACCTATCACTTTCCTTGGCAAACCGTTTAAGCGTCCAAATAAGTACGCGCTGAAACAAATATTACAGCGGCAAAAGTAAATAACCCATTGGAAAGTGAAAATTACAGGTTACTAACCGTTTCGAGTCGATAAAATCACGAGGTAATTTTTTCCACGAAACGTATACGTCCATTTCGCCTCCTTCCCTTCATTGCCTTTTTCCTTCGGCTTTATACGTTTTAGCTTTATTTTTAAAACAAAATCGATGATTTATTTCGTTCCTTAATACTCCGAATCGTTCGTCTTGGTTTACATCGACGCGAAAAAAAATTCGCACCTCGATATCCGGCCGCGCGTCTCCAGGCTAATGCAATTGAACACGCGAGAAATATCTGGAAGCTGCGACAATATCAACAAGTACCACTTACCAACATTCCAAAAGCCGTCCAGATTCCACGATGACCATCGCGAAATTTTCGATAAACGTCGAAAAATTCTCATCGTTCGAATGGTTTTCGCCTCGCAGAAAGAAAACCCCCATCTCTTCGCACCTTTCCGCAGCATCTTATCTCGCACATACCGGCGGCGTAAACTCGACAGAGAACGAAAAACCGTATTATACGTATATGGCGAATTTTTAACGCTTCCATGAAATATGTCTGTATGCTGTCAAAAGTTAATGCCATTCCATGATTTTATTCCACGTTAAAAGTCGGTTTACGTGAGCCCCTCTTCGGCGCCCATCTCTCTTATATATGTATTTCGTGCATTACTCCGAACCCGTGTATATGTGCGTGTTGTCGGGTACTTGTTTTTTTTCTTTTTTTTTTTTTATTCTTTATATTTTCGTTTTTCCTCTCCTCCAGTTCGCTTTTTATTTCTTCCTTTTAACCTAGTATCTTCGCACCGCTCGCCTCGCCGGTCGCGTCGTTTTTCAAATGTAATAGTTTTTTGATACGAGGTAAATGAAGGCGTGGTCCAGTATGCATATAAATTGATCAATTATTCCGTGTTCTGTGCCTGTCTACGCGTATGTGCGCGTTAATACTCCGGCTCTATATCGATATATCGTGTATACACATTACCGCCATTACGACCCGTGTACATGTACATATATACCACGTCATGAAAAAGTAATACCTTTACACCGACGTTAAGACCGAAAGAAAACAAAAAAAGAAAAAATTATAATACGTAATACACGTGTATGACCCTTCTATATTTTCGGATAATATATAAATAATAATAAAATATATTTCCATTTATACGTTTCATTTTTTTACACTCGTTTATACGCGGCGCATTTGTCTATGGTACTTTCACTTTAATGCCATTACCCAAACGATAGGGTACAGATTTTTCAACGTTTTACATATCGTATCGAGTCTCCATTACGTATTCCGAGTGTCGATGGTATACATATACGATATCGGTTAGTAATTTAGATGCTCTTCTTACTCTTAGAATCGTATACATTCCTTCACTTTGCCTGCCTTGGTTATACGGATGAGAAACTCGAATACCTGATGATCTAACTCTTGTTGGATACACCGAACACCAAAAATACCCGTTGATTTGAATTACTCGACCTCGAAAACCATACAATCGATATACATGACGGTATATCGCGTCGTGTGTAGTTATAACCTCCTTCTCCCCCCCCCCACAAGAGTCACGTCACGTCAATCCCCCGCTATCACTATATCCGACGAGCTGATTACGTTATCGGAGCAACGTCGCAGACGTAGATTTCTCGACTTCATTTATCGAGCGAAAGTTTTAACGTGCTGGTCACGTCGTCACGCGTCACGTTCGATTGTCACGTTTTACTGGTTGACGTTTTGAGACGCCACACGTCTACCCCCGCGTTTCAAAATGCGATGTCACGTTTTTAGTGGTAGCACTGTGTGGCGTCAAGTGTAGTTGTCACGTTTCGAAACCTCACGTCACGTCTTGTGTAGTCACATACTGGGGTGTCACGTTTGGCCGTCATGTTTCGAGACTTTGTAGTGACGTCTTGGTGTGGTTTCATGAGCTCACGTGTAATGCTCACGTTTTAAGATTTGATTCTATGCCTTGAGTAGTCACATTTTGAAACGTTTAGCTAAACGGTCACGTTCTAAGACCTTATAGTCACTCTATGGTCATGCTTTAGGACGTCACATATTGAAGTCACGCTTTGAGACAGAGCGTCGCGTATTTAGAAGTAACATTCTGAAACGTCACACCTGGTCGTCACGTTTTGAGACATTACTTGAAATAGACAAATTTGAATACGTCACAACACATCTTTAGTAGCCACACATCGAGATGGTCATGTCACGTTCCAGTTTTTAGACGTCACGCGTAATGGTCACGTTTTGAGTTTGGTGTCATGTCTTGAGCAGTCACATTTTGAAACGTTACACTGGTTAGTCACATTTTGATCAAGTTTCAAGACAACACGTACAATGTTTACGTTTCGGGTCTTGATGTCATGTCTTCAGTAGCCACATATTGAGACGTCACATTTACTTATCACGTTTTGAGACTTTGTAGTCACGCGGTTGTCTAGTTTTTAAACATCATGCGTAATGGTCACGTTTTGAGATTGATGTCATGTCTTGGCCAGTCACATTTTGAGACTTCGGAATCGGTTTCAAGACCTCATGCGTAATGTTCACATTTTGAGACTTAATATCATGTCTTCCATAGTCACATATTGAGACTTCACGTTCTGTTATCACGTTTTGAGACTTTGTAACCATGCTTTTGCCTAGTTTTCAGAAGTCACGCATAATGGACACATTCTGAGACATGATGTCATTCCTTTAGAAGTCACATTTTGAGACGTCATGCTCAGCTGTCACGTTTTAAGACTTATGTCACATCTTTAAAAGTCACATTTAGAGACATCACGTTGAGCAGTCCTGTTTTGAAATTTTGTAGTCACACTTTCAAGCTTTGAGGCGTCACGATCGGTGGTCGCATTTTAAGGTATCACGTCTTACTCGTTACGTTTTGACCAAAACGAGGAAATTCGCTTGTGACAGTCACATTTTTCATGTTTTTGGAAAAATTTAATTTGCTAATAAGTCATTAAAAATTTAATATCTCGAGGATGCCTCGATCAATTTAAGGGCAATTCAAAAAATCTCAATTCCACGCCACTTTCGCTATATTTTTATTCATTTACCTTCATCCAAAAGTTCACAGCTTTTTGGTCCAGCCACAGAGCAGAAATAAATATAAATATATCTTGCAAAGCTCCCTCCCCCTCGAACAAATTAGCTTTTCCACACCCATCTGACCTCTAGCAACCTCTTTTTATTGACCTAAGATGAAATATTAATTGAAACTATGACAATAAAATTACACTTCTTAACAAATTCGATGCAAAACATCACATCATCCCTCACCCCATAATTTGACATCTCGTGAACAAGAACCAAACACGATGCAGCACAGACAATCATCGAGCACAGAAAAAAAAACTCATCCATCTCGAAGAAGGATAAAAAAACCAGCGCTAGTAATAAAAACAAACTCGAATCGGATTTCGACTAACCGAAATATGTTTTTATTTTTTATTTTTTTTTATTACCCTCTGGCACCGACACGCTATTATTGTCACCATCAATTTTATTTTTTATTATATTTTTAAAACCGCTTTTCTTTTATTTCAAGTAATGAAAAAAAGTACCTAACAAATTTTTATGTACGGTTAAATCTAATTTTATTACCTCTTCTTACCTTCTTCGCCTCGGACGATTTCAGCGCCTCCATATAATACCATAATGTACCTCGATACGTCGCAATATACATCGCGTATTATATTCAAATAACGTTACGATTTCGTTACGTGTAATTTCTCAACATCTCGCGACCTTATACCAATACCTCCTCTTCGCTCTGGCGCGCTTCTACACTCCTCACAAAGAAAATAGGAGGTAACCTCGTACTCGGTGAAATCATCTCCGGCGTCGTGGGCGTGTTATATTAATTAAATCTTATTACCGTTCATTTAACAACGTACATGCCTACAATTTCTACACTTTTTCTGACGAGAAAAATCATCTTTACAAATCGCACACCGTCTTCGGAGCATTTCACAGGTAACCTCGTACAAACTCACGTATCGCGAGGCGCAACAAGAAAAAGAAACCCTAAAAAAACCAGAATAAAAATGAAATATTACGTATGATTTAAGCACGTGTGCGCCCTAATCATTTAACACGGGTATTTTTCCCAATGATGCCCAAAATTTCGCCACACGTCCGACCTAGTTAGCGCCGTAAATCGTCGATTCTTCGACGAGATGCTACGCTCTTTGGTGGATGAACCGAGGCTGAAGGGTGATACCGGATACATTAGGGGTACGGATACCTCCGGAAAGAAATACGATCTCGTATTGTTTTCCACTTCACTTTTAATTTAATTCCAAACGTCGCAACCCAAATGCCTTCCATATGATAAAAACCAAGAAACAGTTCCATCTTTCATCGCGCAAAAAATCCGCTACTTTGACTTTACAAAAACCACCCGGCTTTAAATACCCTCGCATACCCTTTCAAACCACCTCGTGGGCTTACACAAAGCGCCAAAAATCTACGCAATTCGAAATGACCGAACATCAAAAGAAATCAATAAATTCGAAAAAGCTCGAAGCCTGAGAAACACTACAAATATATACTTCACAATATAAAACACGCCGAATAAAGCCCCGACAGATTCGGTCCCGGAAAAATCAACGTTTTTCGGGTACGCGACGAAGCGCGGGGGAAGCGCCGATAGAGGAAAATGTCCGAATGTCTACGCTACTAATGAGCGAACTAAGCAAAGACGTATCTCAATCTTGACGTTTTTCTATACATTTTCTAACGACCTATTTCTTATATACGATCATTTCCCTTCTTTTTTTTTTTACCTCGTTCGCTATAAACACGGCGCACAGAAAAAACCCCTCTTAATGTTGGAAAAAGCAGAGACTATTACGACGTATTTGCTATATTCCGTCATCCCCTTTCTCCCCCTTCCCTCATTGCCCGTTTCTCGATACCATTTAAATCTCTTTTTTCAATCGTCTTATAGCCTATGTTGGTTTAAAAATAAAATTTCCCGTACCTCGCCACAGTTCCAGCCATCGCCGAAAGAAAAGCTAATTAATTTTTACATCCCCCTTTGACCCCTTTTTTTCCCTTCAATAACGGTTCGTATATTTCGTCTTCTCCAGCCTCGCTTAAATAACGTAATGCTTATTACGAACCTCGCCGAGAGGTATTTTCCTATACTTCGACCCCGATCGACCGGTGTACGCGGACACGCGAATAAAAAAACGCTAAACCGGTTCGTAAAAATAGTTTAATTTGTACCAGAAAGACAAAAGAAACGCAAGATACAATGGCAGCTTATTTCGGGTATTTTTCTGCTCGTTTTTATTACTACGCACAAATCGTATCCCGTCGAATGAGCTACCTAACAAGACGAACAGCCGAGGAGATACAGATGTAATAGCCATTACCACCCTCTGCGTGTAGAGGCACGGTTGCGCACATAGCACATGCCATCGTAAAAACGTACCACAACTGGTTTCGTTTTTTCGTCAATTTTCGACGTAATTTTTTGCGGTTTTCCAAATAGTTCCGGCGTATTTTTCGTTTCACTCGTTGCAATATGATTTTGGGCGATTTTTGTAGTTATCTATGCCGATTTTTCCTACCTTCTGGTGCCGAAAACGTATTTTGAGGAAAGATGGGATATTCATTCAGGTGACCATGGTACAAGGACCAATGTGAAGCCTCAAGTATCGAAAAAGAGCTATCGGGGACCAAGCACGAGATTAATGAGCAATATGCTTCAAATCATGAACTTCAAAAAAGGTACAAACCTTTTTAGCCGGCAGCGTGGACATAACAACATTAGGGGGGGGGCTGAACTGAACAATCATCTTGCGGGGTAGGAAGGAGTGGTGAATGGAAATTTTGATATATTCATGTCTTGGCTATGGCACACAAAATCGAAAATCGTCACGAAAAAGCGTCACGCGGTTGACACGATAACCGTCGTCACGGCGACGTGTCATGCTCACCGAGTGGTTATCTCGATATTTTCATGTCACGATGACATGTCATAGATGACAGGTCTTTGTTACGGTGACATACTACAATCACAAGTAATATACTGTACAATGTCAAGTCATCACCATGGTGACGTGTTACGATTATAATTTACATGTGACATGTAACGACTTGTAATGATGGACGTCATTGGAATAGTCAAATGTCATAATCGTAAGTGACATATAGTCATGCCTTGGTGATATGTCAGATGACATGTCAAGGTGATATCTGATATATCATGGTCATATCAATATGGCATATCATGGTGGCCTGAATAATGACATATTATGGTGACATGTCATGATGTTTTCATGGTAATTGGTCATAGGCGTGGGGATTGCATGCGATAACAGGTCAAGTGATTATTTTTTTCCCTCTTAAAACGTGTCATATGGTCATATGTCGTATATTCATGTTCACCGAAAAAAGTAAATTTTTCATGTCACTATACCATGTCATAGATGATGATTCATTGTCATAGTGACGTGTCACGGTCGGGAGTGACATGTGATCATGTCAAGTGACATGTTATGTTAGGGTGACGTGTCATGGTTATGATTGACATGTGATATGTAAAGACTTGTTTTAATGAATGTCTTGGTGATATGTCAGATGACATGTCATGGTGGCCTGACTAATGGCATATTATGGTAACATGTCATGATTGTTTTCATGGTAATTGGTAATAAATGTGAGGATGACATGTCATCACATGTCGGGTAATCACTTTTTTCCTCTGAAAGCTTGTCATGAGTCATATATTTAAGTCATATATTTATGTTCAATGAAACATGTGAATTTTTCATGTCACTATACCATGTCATAGATGATAATTCATTGCCATGGTCACGTGTCGTAGTCAAGAGTGACATGTGATCATGTCATGTCATGTTATGTTATGATGACAAGTCATCGTTAGGGTGACGTGTCATGGTTACAAGTGGCATGTGACATTGAATGACATCTTCTGATCAATATCATGGTCGCGAAGTGACACGAAAATGTCACACTGTGTTGTGAACTTGTACGCAGACTGATTCTATATGGTACAGAACGAATGCATTTACTTTCGCTGCCCCCTTCCAACCCACCTTCACCTAAATATCATCAAATACGTATTTCCCCTCTCTTTGCACCTCCTCTCCACATTTTTATATTTTTTTAATATATTTTTGCAAACTTTTCTCTATTTTTGCAGTTTTGTCCACATATTTTTCTCCACTTCTACATATTTATACTCCATTTTAGCAACTTTTTTCCCGGCTTTTTCTCCGTTTCTAAATTTTTTCTTCATTTTTGAATCTTATCCTCTATTTTGGCATTTTTTTCTCCTTTTTTTCACTTTTTCAACTTTTTTTTTATTGCCGCCTCTTTTTTTTCTATTTTTGAATCTTCCAGCATCATTAAGATTTGTTGCAATTTCGACTTCTTATCTCCGAGTAATTGCAGTAATGATCGGATCTTTTCGCGAGGATACTCGATCGAGTCATCAAACATTATCTACGATCTCGTCTGTCGCTCGCCTTCGGTTAAATTCATTCTCGACGAATGACTCGGCTAAACGCAATCGCGTTATATTCAGGCAAAATAACGCCAGCATTCTAATCACGCTACTTGGCGAAAAAGTACAAAAAACATGTGGGCCAATTCGCCTACCTCACACTCGAGCATCATCTTAATAACGTAATTCTGCGAGCACAATCGACCGATGAACGAGCGCTACGTCGACGCTATAATTAATACGTATGCGCACCGAGTAAACGTCCGAATTCACCCCATCTGAGTACAGAGCTCTCACGTATCACGTATTAATTAGAATATTTCTCGAATCCTTTCGTCGTCGGTACGAGCCGGCGAGCGGAGGCTGAAACGCACGTTTTGGCCCGACGCCGATATTTGCTCGGTGGAAATAGGCGCGAACGTAAATGAAGCGCCGACGAGAAATTTTTTTTGGTATTTCAGCGTCGTTAGCGTAATATAAGGTGCACGTTACGCGGCCGGGCGTCGGCGGGGTATTTTATTATTAAATTACACCGCGTAGTATTGGCGCTGGGCGCTGCGTCCGCTATGTACGTGTATTACACAGGCGCACACAGCACCACGGGGGGGTCTCCGAAAGAGCACATCTCGCAGCACATGTACATATATGATTCATGTACACACAGGACAGACGGCGAGAGACGCTACCGACGCCGTGCTCTTTGTAAATTGACGCTAATTTCGCGAGGCGCGTGTACGCACAGGGCGTTCGCGGGGTATACCGTGCATCGCGTATTTACCGCGTACGCGATCGCGAGTACGTCGCGACCCCCCATGTACCCCGAGCTACCGGCGAACGTCGAATCGATAAAATCAACCGTTTCGTTATGACGCGACATTTGTAATTGATAAGTTGGCATGTTTCACCCTCGACGTGGCTCTTCTTCCACCGCCAGCTAGTGGAAGGCGCCGCGAACCAGACGAGGTTTTGGGAGTACGATTAACGTACAGTCGAGGTAATTTTACGAAGGGTTGCAATAGACGATGGTAAGTTGAACTTTGACCTGGGGTTGGTAGGATGCTGGGCAATGTTACTCCATTAATTTACCCGCAATATGCTTCGTGAGATGTACCTTTGAACGAAGCGTGCTCGTAGTGGTACCAAATATGGCGCTTGTAGAAATTATAGCATATTTTCTGCAACGATTTACCTATGGAAATGTTTCTCCACAAAACCAAAGAAATTCGATCAGCGCCCTATGATCGTCCGCCATCGCCAAATGTCGACGGGGCTGCGGGCACTCCACACCCTGGTCGGATTTTTCGACGCCATATGCGCCATAATTCGCTTTACCGTTATATCGCGATGATAAATGTTCGCAGGTATATTGGCGCAAGGCGCAAAGGTCTTTCGTGCGGCGCGTCCAATTCCAAGAGTAATTTCTCCATAGCCGAATCCACAAGTCAAGGTGCGTGACAGTTCACAGCTATATAAGCGTATTTCGTGCCAAAACAACCAAAGACAGATAGCCGCCGGTTACCAGTCGGTCACGCGATACTCCGTCAATAATTAAAATTGAACTTGATAAATCGACCAGCCACCGATACGTATTAATAAAAGGCGCATGAACGAGCCGCGTAGTCCAAATGACCAACGAGGATTTTCCTGGAAAATCGAAGAAAAAATCGTTCGGCCTCTGCGCAACTGCACAGATTAAAAACCCATCGAGATAAAGACCACTACGCGAACTCCGCGCCGCGGATAATTATACGTTGACATAAGGCTGCTCTTTTAATAGCTCCATTCGACCAGGCGAATCACGTCGATCGGTTTCAATCGATGGATCATTACGACGGCCGGGGCGAGCTTTCGCCACACACGCCGCGCGAGGCGAGAGCAGCACGTCCGTCGTATAGATCATTTTAAATACCGTCGTACACGTCGATCGCGCTAAGCGTGTAATTTATACGCGGATAATTCATCGAGATTTCAGGCGATTACGGAAACAACACCCCACCTCGGATCACAGATAGTTCGCCTTCAATCGTCCGATCATTCGGAAGGAGGATGGTGGGCTTTGTATGCGAATTCGTACCCCCTCTCTGCGGCAATTGCAGACATAGACTACGGTTATTGTACTCTTGTTTATGTTACCACCAAAGTTACCGCTACCGGGTGCGATTGCTGATTGTGGTGCCTTCGGGCGCGAACGGGTCCAATTTGCGGATGACGTGCTGTGGCAGGTGTTACACATATCACGTGTATTACCTCTACGCGGGGTCAACTTATTACGGACGCGTCGGCTCATTCTGGTACTCGACCTCATCACCTCGGGCCTTTGGACCGGAGCGATTGTTTCGCTTGTTTTTCTACGACTCTTGTTGAGATACTCGTGACGTAAAGTCTGGTTTCGCTCCTTCCTCCGTCTCGTCATTTCGGACACCACTATGAATGGGTTGAATGAACGTAGTGCGTGCCGGCGACACGTGAAAAACGCTGAAATTCGCATCGTATGTTCTTCGCAGCCGGTTACTGCCCATTTCAAGTCAGCTGAGGATAGCTTCGTGCAACGGTTGCAGCTTTAATTTCGCGACGAAACGTGAACCGAGAGGTATTTTTAACTGAATAGAGCTTCAAATGTGGAACAATATTTTCAAAAAAAATTCAAATTGGTATTTCCCTGGATTCTTTTCCAATCTCTCGTGTTTGTCTCCTTTGCGGTGCAAAACATATTAGAATCGACAACATTCAATCGGCTGATATTTGGAGAAACAGAGACTCACAAGCGAACCCCTTCAGGTGACCGGGTTGGATTTGAACGAGAGTTGGGTTTTTGGAAAAAGCACTTCAAAAACCACCCAAAACCAAAATTTCTCCAGCTCAAGTTCACTTTCCGATTTTTTGTCGAATTTTCGCCAATTGAAAATTATAAAATTTCCATTCAAAAATCATGGAAAAAAAATTAGTTCGAAAAAATAGTTGAAAATTGGCAAAATATGTTTTCCACTTTAATGGGGATTCGCCGAAACTGAATTTCGCTTAGCAAAATCGTTCTGAAATCTCCAGCGTGATTCTTATTTCTTCCATAAATTTCAAAAAGCTCCAGCAGGCGTCCACATGAGATTGGAAGAGCTAAAAACTTGGCTTTCGGCTATTCTCGACCTTTTCAATCGAATTACCACATTCTGGAAAATTCCAACTGGCCATCGAAAGTGATTTTTTTGACAAATTAAAAAAAAATTGATCTGGGAAATTACTTTTGAGGTGATCAACTGGACTTCTCCTGAAATGTGGTCAAATCGATAGAATAGGTTGAGGATAGGACACCAAGTTTTTAGCAGCCCAATTCCATATGGAGGCTTTCTGGAGCATTTAGAAATTTCTGGAGGAAGTAGACATTGCGCTGGAGACTTCAGAACTGCTTGTCACTGCAATTTTCGCGTTCAGCGGGTCAACATTGGAGGAGGAGGGGTATATTTTGCGCGATTTTCAACAATTTTTTTCAAATTAACTCGTTTTTTCCAGATGCCATATCATTATTAATAAAAATTTCGTAATTTTCACTATTCGAAAATTCGCAAAAAAATCAAAAAACACCTCGGACTGCTGAAATTTTGGTTTTGGGGTTTTTTCGACATGCTCTTTCTGAAAATCCAACTCCTACTCAATTCCGAACTCGCCACCTGAAGGTATTCCCTAGTGACGACAAGGACAGACCGTTTTTCAACAATCGAATAAAACTAAAACACGCTTTTTCGGAATCCCACCAATGACGACGTAAATTGCACCAGAATCTGCCACAGATACCTCCTGGTTGGATTTTACGCCTCAGAAATTACCATCGAGCAAGAGCTGCGTTCAAATCCGCAATCATCTCATCTTATGGTTCACCAGGTCGTAAATTAGAACCGCTATTAAACGAGCTATGCCCCTCATGCGCCTCTCATTGAACCCCCCCCCCCTTAAACGTAAAACGACGCGCGGTTACATTGGTACCCACATTAAAATCGGCGTACACCTTTGTGTGGTGTGCACTGTGTACCATGTACATCGTACACGCACATAGGTGTAATTTTACGGCGCGTATATTTCGATATCGTCATGCACACGGACCACGGGTGCGACGGTGTTACCGCAGAACACCCGAGTGCGATGGTCGCGGTAATTTATTATTTAGAAATTGCGTTACTGCTCGTTTTAAACGGCGCTACCTACGCGTACGAATGTAAACACGACGTAGCGATACCTTACTCGATTGTATTTCGAATGCGTTACGTCACGTTATTTTTTTATTTAAATCTACATACGTGGCACGACGCCGTTTCGTATTCCTAATTACCGAATTTGCCAAGGAGGAACGCATCGAAAAAAATAACGATACCACGAGAACACAACACGATGTAGAAATTCGTAATTTAAACGCGCATTTACATGTTCCAAAGGGTTACTCGCTTCAAAAAGGGAACGCGTTAGCGGAATTTAAACTACTACGTATTCGTACGGAGGCGTCGGGGTACATACGCATATGTGGTCATAAGAGCACGCGCGTATCGCGGGGTACAGCGGAGATCTCGCGAGCACGTGCCACGTCGTCGGTGTCGCGATAACCGCGTAAGTACGCGCGACCGGCGACACGGCGCCATTCATGGGAACGGCGACGCGACGCGCTCTACGTGATAGTATTCAAAAATAGATAACCTAAAATTTAATTCGGTGCAGCGTCATCGCGACCATACTTGGGTAGTGGGGATGAACAGATATACGTGAATGAGTCGTGAGGTACTTCAAGATGAGAAAGAAATGCAGATGCATTCGATATAAATCGATCACTATCTGCATCTGGTGTGGCTCCTAACATGCTAATTAAAATAGTCGTAAAGAGCGGTTCGCTTTGGAGTAGCCATAAAATTGATTTATCGGTGTCGTCTATTCGCGATCCCATTAATGAGTAGGGATCGATAAGACGTAGTTTGAAATCTAATCGGATTAATCGTCCAAGATTTCATTCACCATGATTTCGCCTCATTCGAAATGATACTCATACTTCTCGAACACCTTTAAAAATCAATACGCGAAAAACGCAACTTAAATTTGAACAAAAATTCGAATTTAGCAAAAGAGCACTTCAAAAACCCTTGTTTAATCGAGGGCGAATTTAAGAATATTTCATTACTTTTTGTCCCCAAAAATAAATATGCATTTAAATTCCAAAATTTAGAAAAATTAAGAAAATATTACCGAAGCTACAGGAAAACATGAAAGAAAATCAGTAAATTTTGTTTAGGCGATTTTGGATCACATTTATTATAATGGGGCACTGCTAGAGACGTGTCCTCAGGGTTCAATAAGTGACAACTTTACTGGGGGAAACTACCAAATTAAACAACACAAACCACAAAGCATCAGCTCGCGTACAAGAAACACAGTGTGACATTTTCATGTCACTTCGCCACAATGATATTCATCGGAAGACGTTATTTGACATCACATGTCACTCGTAACCACAACTTGTCATCATATCATGTCACATGACATGCCACCATGGCATGATACTCCTGACCATGACACGTCACCATGACAATGAATCATCTATATCACTCGTAACCATGACTTGTCATCATATCATGTCACATGTCACTCGTAACTATGACTTGTCGTCATATCATGTCACACGACATGTCACCATGGCATGATCACATGATACTCCTGACCATGACAATGAATCATCTATATCACTCGTAACCATGACTTGTCATCATATCATGTCACATGTCACTCGTAACTATGACTTGTCGTCATATCATGTCACACGACATGTCACCATGGCATGATCACATGATACTCCTGACCATGACAATGAATCATCTATATCACTCGTAACCATGACTTGTCATCATATCATGTCACATGTCACTCGTAACCATGACTTGTCGTCATATCATGTCACATGACATGCCACCATGACAATGAATCATCTATGACATAAATTTACATTTTTTGTTGAACATAAATATATGACTCATGACACGTTTTGAGAGAGAAAAAATAATCACCTGACATGTGATCACATGTCATCCTCACGCCTATTACCAATTGCCATAAAAATATCATGACCTTTCACCATAATATGTCATTATTCAGGCCACCATGACTTGTCGTCACAACATGATCATGAGATATCACCATGGCATGTCGTCTGACATATCACCAAGGCATTCATTACAACAAGTCATTACATATCACATGTCAATCATAACCATGAAGCGTCATTAGGACAATGAAGTCATTTACGACATAGTACAGTGACATGAAAACATTATATTTTTCATTGAACATGAATATACGATGCATAACTCGTTTTGAGAGGAAAACATAGTCACCGGAGTTGTTATCACATGTCATCACCGCGCCTATTACTATGACAACGTCATGACATATTACCATAATATGTCATTATTCAGGTCACCATGACATTTCATTCGACATATCACTAAGACATGATTATATGTCACTCACGTCCATGAAAACTGACCATTCCAATCACGTTCATCATCACAAGTCATTACATATCACATGTCAATCACAACAATAACACGTCACCATGATAATGACTTGTCATTGTGTAGTATATTATTCATGATCATATGTCACCATAACAAAGACCTCTCATCTATTTCATGTTATCATTATTTCCATAGGCAATAAAAAATGCCTCCAAAAATTCAATTATGTACACAGCTTTTGATACAAATAAATAAAACATCTTTCTTACCTTAACACCTATGCAGCGACTGTATCAATAAATCGAAAACCAGGTCTCTACAAAATCCTGAAAAATACCAAAAATTAAAGTATAACACCAAAAAAATGAATAGTGAATTTGAAAAAAAATTGTAACACGTTTCTCAAAATTCTTCATCTGTTGCATCAACAATTTTCATAACACTTCAAAATATAAAGCGGGAAAAATTATTCATCAACTTGTATCATCAAAGATTTGGAAACATCATAAAGAAATGATTTCATCATAAGCACCCAAATCATTCTTCAATTAAATCGGGACATCGAATCACATCCTTTTCTCAATTTTCCCCTTAAGAAATCCAGTATTCGTCGGTCACTGTTGCTCTAACTTTCCCAACAATGTGAACATCGCTGGAAAACTTCTTCCCTCTCGGGAACACTAATATTTCGATCCGATCAACTTTTCCGAACTTATATTCTTTGATGAAATATAAACGAGGCCAAATGATTACCCATTTGTAGCGGATTCCGAGTTATTTACCCTTTTTCCTGTGTTTTTCCTTCATCCTTCCACCATCATCTCAACCCTTTTTTTTCCCAAACGCCCTCGACAACTTTGCTCTTCTCTTGGCGTTTTAAATATTCGCGAGTTATCGTGTACATCTTCGCTTCGGTTCCTCTTTCCATTTAGTTTTGTATACACGAAAGGAAACCGAAAGTAACTTTGGATCCGGCCTTCAGAGGCGACAATCTTCGAGTAATTTTTCAAACCTCATCCACGTATTCTCAACACCAATTAATAATTCCCCGATTGAATTGGCAATTGAAATAGGACTCAAGACGGGCGCGAAAAAACGCCGAAGAATAAAAGACCCGTAGAAGAAAAAAAAACGCGAACATAAACTGATCTTCTTACAATAAAATAATGAGCTTTAAAGTGCTCCACGTCGAAAATTTTTCTCTTTTTGAAAGAATGTCGAACGAAGAAGATTCTTTCAAATCTGAACTTTGTTCCGTTTCGATCGTGGGCGCGTTTCATAATTAAATTTTTGTCATTAGAGCCTATAACGCAGTTCGCTCCGAAGTATTAATTTCTTTTGACGTTTAACGTTGAAGTGAAATTATTAAAGACGACGTAGTAGTATCTTATTATAAAGGAAATTTTATTTAAGCGTTTTCTCTTTCTCATTTTTCCCTTTTTCGCCTTCGTTCTATACACAAAAACACCTCTCCCCCGTCGTATCTCCTCCATAATACGCCACTCGTGCCTCAATTATCTTAATAATATGTTGATTAAGTTGTCAAAAAACACGATGCTATCTTTTGTATACGCGTTCGGTCGCGCCGCCTTAACATTCCCCCCCTTTTTTGCCACCTTCGCGCCGTAAAATTCTCCGCGTCGATGTCGATGGCCCCTTCGATTAAAATTTTCTCGCTTTTTACGAAAAATTTTCTAATTTAATTGTCTCGTGAGTCTAAATTAAAAAAATCCCCGAGACGTTGTGTCCTTTCATACCCGCGGCTCAGCCCCTCCGCCCATCCGCCTCGTTCCGCCCGCAGGGCCGAATCGTCCGTCTCGACGACTTTTATAATTTCATTCTGTAATAACGTCGAGTGCTCGGTTTTTGTCGAAGCTATCTTCCTGCCCCTTCTCCTTGCGAGGCGGACTCGCAAATGGAGCTTTTCAAGCGTTGCACTTAATTTAACTCGGTGCTTGGTTCGGATGCTGTACAATGCGAGAGGCGATATAGCGCGAAAAATCCCCGTCTTTTTGACATTTTTCGCGGTTTGTTTAATCGTATCAAAGAAAGCTTCGTTTAATGTTCGCGTCTTGTAAGTTTTAGCGTATTTACGCCAATTTTCCGAACGAGATTTTCCGATTACGTAAAACTACGGTAGATTTCGACTGGGTGGGGGGAGAGGGTCGGTATCACGATGAAAATTAGTCAAGTTAGATGCTTAGTAAGCGAGAATTTGCGAATACGTGATACAAGGGTTGTCTTATGCTATTTTTTGAACGCTATCGAAATGTCCTATTCGAAAATTACCCGATAGATGATCAATGATCAACAACTGGCGAGCGGGGGAGGGGAGGTATTGAAAAAATCTACTCATTTTCTCCACTCGGGTCTTCAAGCTAGAAATTGATTTTTCAATGATGTCTCGTATGCGTAAATCATCTTTTGGTTTAGCCCTTAAAATTATGCTTAAAAGTAGTTTTTTAAAGGGTTTCAAAATACACTAAAGCTATAAAAATTTTGATTTTTGGCGTAAAGATGCATATTTTGAACCCTTCTTCACCACTAGAGAAAAAGTAATGATGAATAATTTTTTTTAACGTCGAACTAAACCATAAGTATACCCACCTCCCCTTCTTTTCAACCAAGTTAGGCTACGCCACGTCTGAATATCTTGATGAAGTTATTAATGTTGTCAATTCGTAATCGATTAATTTTTATGAAAAATCGATTTGAACAATCGATTACTCGATTAATTTTCAAGAATAATCGATTTCAGCAACGAATCAATTAATCGATCAATTTTTAAGAACAATTGATTTGAGTAACGAATCGATAAATCCACTAATTTTGATAAAAAATGAATTGGAGCGACGAATCGATAAGTCGACTAATTTTGGTAAAAAATTTATTTGAACAGCAATCGATTAATCAATTAATTTTCAAGAATAATCGATTAATTGATTTAGGCAACGAATCGAGAAGTCGACTAATTTTGATAAAAAATCGATTTGAAAAACGAATTGATCAGTCGATTAATTTTCAAGAATAATCGATTTGAGCAACGAATCGAGAAGTCGACTAATTTTGATAAAAAATCGATTTGAGCAACGAATCGATAAGTCGACTAATTTTGATAAAAAATTGATTTGAGCAGCAATCGATTAATCGATTAATTTTCAAGAATAATCGATTTGAGCAACGAATCGATAAGTCGACTACTAATTTTGTTAAAAAAATCGATTTGAGCAGCAATCGATTAATCGATTAACTTTTACAAATGATTGATATTAGCAACGAATCGATAAGTCGATTAAGTTTGATAAAAAAAATCGATTTGGAGAACGAATCGATCAATCGATTCGGCAGATTCAAATCGAATGGAGTTGATCGAGCCGAATTCAGTTATATGATCAAATCGATTTCAATCAATAAGATCGATTAAATCGTAAATCGATCGCACTTTCTCAAATCCATTCACTGATTTCTTTTGAAATCGAAAGCTCTTAGAACATTTACCAATTTTTTTTCCGAAACTTTATCATTACCTTTTCACAAAATTTTTAAAAACTTTTCAAGCGGATTTTCCTCTTCCTCTCCCCCCCCCCCCCCAAATCCACGAAATAAAATTTTACACAGAAAAAATTTCAAATTATAAAAAAATCTGTATTACAAAATTAAAACAATAAAAAAATGAAGCATCAGTGCTGCCAATTTATAAAAAATTGTCAATCTTTAGTCAAAAATAAACATTTTCTTATAATTTTTTCAAAATTATTTACGTTTTTGTTTTTGTTTTTCATTTTTTACGCTACTTTTCGAAATTTTGGCTGACTTTATTACTTTTTTACTACTTTTACTATATATTAGACACCCTGGCACTGGTGTTGTTATAGTGTTTCTCTCACGTAAATAATTTTATATAGCTCCACAAGTTTCTTCACAAAATACACATTCGATTTCCTGTTTGAAAAAAAGGGGTCATGATGAAATACTAAAAATAATGAATTTCAGAAGTCCTAATTTCTCAACTTTTTTTTGAATCCTGAGGCTGTTCGACATATTCCAAGTTGGTACACAAACTGCGGCGAATTTGTGAAAAAATACATTTCGAAGATGAAAAATAAACGCTTATTAACATCGAAGGTAACGTGTAAGATAACCCGGAGTCGATTCCAGTAACAGATTTACGACGCTATTCCTTCCTAGTGATCTCATTAAAAGTGTCGTATTACTCGACTCGGTAGGCAGGAGAACAGGCGTAGTGCGGGGTACAAATACCATGTAAAAGACGAGGGTAAAAATATAATTCAATTTGTTTCAACCCCGTTGACGCGCGTGGTTTTCGATTCTTTTAAACGCTGCGGGTGTACTTTTGTTCGTATTTTTAAGACGCGTGTATGATAATGGAAATCTTGGAAATAACGGCGTGAAAACGAAGAGGTGTGTTTAATTTGAAATCTCGTAAGATAATACTCGTACCTCGGGTAATTGAGAAAGTAGCGGAATATGACAGTTTTTTCAGAGGGCTATGAAGTTATTTTTGGCAAGGTTGAGGAACGCGTAGTAACGGTGATTGAAAATATCCACGTTTTTTTCACCAAGCACCGTGGAAATTTCTACATAACGCATAAATCTCATTTAAACTTCACGCAACGAGAAAAGGCCCAAGTTACGAAAGGCATTTGGAAAACGCGGTATATGCGTTCGCACAAGTGAAAATTAAAACGACGGTATGACTGTTTACCTTGGTCGAACGGTCAAGCGGAGCGGCGAAAGGGGTTGAAAGCTGATGGGCATGGGCGCGTAGTGACAAAGGCATTTTCGCAACGGCCCTAAAGGGAGGCAAGGGTATTGAATTACATCTCGGATGAAATACATTCGAACGGTGTTTTGGCAGTGACGCGGTTTTAAAAGGTGGCGGCACAAGTGCGCCGCACATATCGGAAAGCCCGGCCTAATGCCTTCGTGAAGGGATGTGCGGTCAGATGTGCCTTCGTTGCCTATTTCAATGCGTGTTGCGAAACGCAAGAGCAGGTCCAAGTACACAAAGGATCATTTGGTCCTTTCTCCGTCTAGCGTACGTGCTCGTACCATGGTCGCAGCTCGTCTTTTACCTACAACGCAAATACCTACATGTCGGATATACGTACCGTATGTGGTACTGTAGCGTTTGCGGAGCTCGTGGAATATTTTTTTGGCGGAGGAGGGGTGCGAGGTACAAGGGGTATGTCTCGTGTACGCACGCATATCTCCTAGAAATGCTATTGCTTAAATACAACCCTCTGATAAGCCCGAATCGTCGTGTATTTCTCTCTTAAGCGTATGGTAGCGTTTTGGTGCACGTATTTATAGCGCGATATGCGGTATTCGCGTAATAACCAGTGATTTTAGGGGGGTAGGGGGTTAAATGGAATTTAAGAAGAGATACGATAAGAAGGGGTGGTTATTATCTTCAAAACATTAGTAAATTTGGACTCACTTCCTTTATTCCACGATGACCTCTTTTTCTTCTCGGCGATTTTTGGCGAAAAATGATCCTCGGTTTGAACGAGCAGTGTAATCGAATTCTCAGAAAAAATTCTCCAGTCGCTAATGTCAAATTACAATAGTTAGGTTTTGTTTATGCATCAAAGGTCTTTTGTATAAGTGAGTTTTACGCATCGGAAATGAATTAGTTTGCTTTTATTTTGCACGCATTCCTCGTATAATGAACGTTTACTCATTGCAATTCGTTCCACGCACGAATAAATCGTTTTTCATTCTCTTACTCACACACATCTCTAATTTCTGGCGCAATTTCTAATTCTTCGAATTTACTAATCGACACGACGAGGCGACGCACATGGAACGGAAAACGATTTAGGCAAATAAGACTAACACAAAGACATAAATCAAACCCAAGACCACCTCGTGTCCAACAAATAGCTCACTTCAATTACCCATCCAATTACAGGCCGATATTATTTATAGTCCATCGAATCAGAATCCATCGTATCGAACGAATTCTTCCAACGTTCTGAAGACGAATCATAAACGCGATATACTGAGTCAGTACGATGAGCAACAGGTTTTATCAGCCTGTCGTTCTTAAGAATTAGTTTATATTACGTGTACATAGACGTACCCAAGTAATTACTTTTTACCGAAGAATAAGGAGAAGGAAACGAGACAGAAAACTCGTAGGCGCTGGAAATAGTATTCATTACGTATATTTCTCCAGGCTGTCATCGGTTTTTTTTTCCTATCATGAATTTATTTTTTCGAATTACGAATTTACATTGGAAATACGAAGAAATATATTTCGAACGAGATTTGAAGTTACTGGATTTTTTTTCTTTTTTAATTTGAACGCGCGTGGATTCATCGTAAATGAAAACCTCGTTACATGATGACGTAGGCTGATGTGATTATGTGCGTTGATAATGCCTACGACTATTTCCTGTCATGCTGAAAAATTCAACAAAAGCTTCAATTTCGATACATTAAATTTACAAATTTCCAGTGAAAAAATTTCTCCTCCCTGTTTATAACTCTTCAGCGAAACTTCGATCAATTTTTTTGAAACTTTCCTATTTTTCAAGCAAACTACTAGTAACTGATTGAAAACCGCTAAAGCGCCTTCAAAAATTCCTTCTTCATACCTTTGTATTTAATTTTATCGCATTTCCTGTTCGTTTCGGACACCCTGTATGATATTTTAAAATACTTAAAATCACATGGAAATAGTTACGTAAGGAGGGCAGAGGATTTTCAGAAGTTTTCATGCATTTAAACGAACTTCAAAGATGTTTAATTTTGAATGACCATGAAAATTTCACAATTTAATTCCGAAATGAATTTTCCTTCAAAAAAGAAAAACCACCATTAATTTTTCCATTTTCGTACAACATTTTTTTTTGAGCGAAAAATTTCATCACTTGTACACTTTTAGTGATCAAAAACTATCCACGGTTATTTTTCCTATATTGTCAAAATTTTGAATTTTTTTTCCAAAATTACACCAATTTCGAAAACAGAGTATCTGACGGATTTTTTACTTTAAATTCACTACTTTTTCACTACCATTCATCCCTCCCCTACCCCTTCGCATCAACAAAGTCAAATTTTAGATTGGAAAAAAATCAAACTAAAATTATAAAAAAATAAATGCACTGTGTGCTTAATTCAAAAAAATACATACACGTCACATTTTTCGACAGTGCTGCCAATTCAAAAAAAATTTCCAGTCATTTATCAAAAATGAACAATTTTGGGTAATTTTTTCAAAAATATTTCGCGTATTTGGTTTTTTTTTATTCTTGCATTTCATTTTTTCCCACCATTTTCACCACTTTTGCTACCTGTTAAATACGTTGGAAAATTAATAGGCCTTCATACCGTCGTGATGTCGAAGCCCGAAAGATGACGCGACCTACCGCGAGCCACCGCGGAAAAATCACATCAGCGATCGGGCTCTACCGTACAAAATTCATTTTGGAAATCGAGGTAAAAAAAATTCTCGTTTTGAGTATTTCCCCTTAAATTCCAAAATAGGACTCTGAGTAAAACCGACATTTTTTTTTTAAATCCACCAATTCAACTCGTGACCTTCCTCATAAGCTGAAAATTTTCAACTTTCTAAGGTAAGATTTATCTAGAGTCCCAAAGAGTCGAATAGCTGCAGTAGATTAACTTCACAAATATGTATTTCAATTGAATAATAGAATGAAAGAATAAATAAAAAAATTATTTTCCGAAATAAATGTATACAAATTAATTTTTAGAATTGAGAAGTTTAAATTAATTTAAAAAAGCAAAAAAATTATTTTATTTGACAAATATCAATGAATTAATTCATCGTTTTTTTTGTACATAAATTTTATTTAAATTACTTTGTTTTTTTTTTTATTTTGATAAATTTACGCCAATTTTTAATATAATTAAGAATTTATAATAAATTTGAACTGTGTTTAATTAGAATATTATTATTTTTTTAAAATTATAATTGATGCTAAGGGGTCCCATCCTCTTCCCCTTCTTCTTCCGTTGGCCATGTCATTGCCTAAAAAGCTAAAGTTCGGATGTATCATCATTTTGAATTTTTTCGTCAATCAAAAAATAATTTTTCGGTCATTTTGAGCTTTTATTTTTCGAACCCAATTTCCTCCCATTTTACCGCATTAATTCACAAAGTTTTTTCATTTCCATCCAAAACAACTCAAAATCTCGTCACGGAAGCGATGACGTCATAAACTAGAAATAACACCGAACCGATGACGTCATTGACACACAATGCTATATTGACCGGGGATCGAATTTACCTATAGAAAATTGTTTTTCACTCATTTTAGTCCACGTGTGAGGATGGCCTTACGTGGCGAAAATAACCCTTTTTCGAGATCTCTTATCTACACACAATACACATTTGTCAACTCGATCGAAAGAGAAACTTAGGTTATCTCGACTTTGATAACCTTTCGAGATCTCTTATCTGTATTCCATATACATTGGTATATTTATCCAAAAGAAAACATACCTTTTTAAAAACTAGGTTAATGATTACAAATAACTCGAGATATTTTCACTCTCGAACATATGATTCCGGTACATCCCTCAAAAAACGCTCGTTACGAGATCATCCCTTCTTTCACGAATTACACCTCGTCTATTAATAAGCTACGTGGTACTTTCTTTTTCTTTTCCATGAAAAAGGAAAAAGTACAGAGCAAAAGAACTCTACTTTTTAACGAGAGAACATGTACTCGAAATATGTAACATTATTAACAAAGCCTTTATACACCGAATCACATTCGACAACGCTTTCTTCGCTCCGTTAAGGCGAAAACACTACGGGAAATACGTGTCACGACGGGAAAAAAACACGTTATCGAGGGTTGTTTTTTGGTATTTTTTTTGCGTAGTCGTGTCTTCGTGCATACGCAGTACGCACATGAGATACGAGGGCAAACTTACGTAGTGGAAAATTCGTCGCGTAATCAGCTCCTTATTCAATACGTCAATAGTAAATTTACCCCAACACGGCTTGGTGGCTTCGATAACGACGTTAAAAATATACGTATTCGAGGAATCGCGAGCCTGGTGAGAAGCTCCGATGAAAAAAACGCCACGGTTCGGTGAACGTTCGCGGTGAAAAATTAACCCAAATAATGGCTAAATTACCCTTTTGTTTTAAATTCCCAAAAGGCGGTTCGTCGATTTGGTACGGTAATTTATCGAAATTAGGTGAGCTTTGGGATATCTTAGTAGTGTTTTTTAGATGATTTTTTTCCTTAATGTAAGAGCAGATCTAACGAAAGAGGCGATCTTCGAATAAGTGAAAGATGCCATCCTCCAGAAGCGCTGGGATTGATTTTGCCATAAATTGAATAATTCCTCTATCCTTATTACATACGAAAGAGTATCACAGCACGAAGAAAAACACGCCTTGGATCCTCCATGGACGTTTTTTCCTCGTATCGACTCGTCACGCAGACAGAAAACAACGTTTAACTCGTTATTCGGTATAATTCGACGGAACGAATTGACAATTATCTGTATCGCTACGATGCTAATTGGACAAATAGACTTCCCAAGCTGAAAACCATTCACTGCCAATCTTCCAACTGAATTTACCAGAAGACGAATCTAACAAAAGTAATTCTCATCATTGTAACTATACTTTCGTGATTTCACCTCCTAAAAACGCCTTTTATTTGCAAGAGCTTCATACTTCATTAATATATCGCTAGATTCGAAGTAGGCAATGTGGACATGATGTGAAAAAACTATCCCAAAATGGAAGCATTTTTACGAGACGTGACTAAGAAAAAAAACAAAATGTCCGACGACCACACCGACGAGGCAAATTCGCATAAAGCTCCATCAGGAAGAAACGATGCAATTGCCAGGACCTTTTCGATGAATGAATCAAAGAAGGACGAAATTATCACAATTTTTTACATCGATGGAGCAGTTGTAGGACACTTTTTCGTGAAAACCGTGTTTGCAAATTTTTCCTTCGTCTCTATGTTTTTGAATCTCACTAGTACTTCTTTGGTCATCACTACGACTCAGATCATATCGTCAATGGCGAAGATAGATTCACACCACGATAAAGCGTAGGCCAGATTCTGCGCTCGTACCATAAACACGTCGAATAAAATTACCATCTCTTCGTTGACTTCTTATTTATAGAGCACTATTTGCCCTCAACCCACGCTTGCTTCTTTCTGCCATCGACGATCACCCGATAATCAATTCGGAGACGTGCAAGATAGCGCAACGATAAAAAGAGAAGCTGCAATGTGCAATGGAACCGGCTGCGACAATCACGAGGACAACTTTCTACGACGGCGAGTTGATTATCCACGATATTTGACACTGTACGTGGTTAATTCGGAAACATTGTACGAGCCCATGGCATATGGCTTCGATCATACATTTTCTCTTTAAATGCAACGATGTTCGCGAATATATGAAAATTTCGCGTAGTAGTTCCGGTAGAACTGGATTCGCGTTTACAATATTTAAAATGAATTTCTAATATAAATTTTTCTCGTGACCGAAGTTCATCGCAGAATTTGGCGAATATTCCAAGAAGGTTATGCCGCGAGTGGGATTAACACGAACACATTGCGAATTATCGATGGGTTTTCTTTGAATGGCGCACCGAGGGAGCAAAATGAATTACCAATTAAACTCGCACCGCAAACCAGTCCGGAGAAGTACAGGATAATTGAAGGTCGTGGGCAATAACGCCTCCGCCAATTACTTAGAATTTAGGCGCACTATTTAGCGTAAAATATTTCCACGGTGTATGGATTCTTACAAGACGGCGACCCGAGATGAGTAATGCGAGTTTTTTTCTACATAACCAGTCACGTTAACGTTTTTCATCTCGTGTATTTTCGCTCACCCGATCCAAGGTCAAGTCTGGAATTTCGTCCGATACATGCTCTAGTAAAGTTTTTTCTTCGCGTTTCCGGCCTCGAGGGGCGACGTGTCGCATACCCGGACGGTTATTAAGCGTCCGCCATACGCAGTGCTGGAGTAATTGCGTAATTCCTCGAAATTCCCTGGTCGAGGTGGTCATCGTAAGTACGCGGAATATGCATCATGCTTCGCGTACTTTCCGACATTAGCGTAATTGGTGTATTAATCGGATGAGTAATACCGTCCATATCATCGTACTAGGTAAAGTACGCAGATGAAAAAAAGAAAAAAAAAACGAATACGTAATGGATTATTTACTCGCCATCGGCGGTTTCCAGTACCTTGTGGTATGTGTAATTGAGCGCACGTATTAAGATGAAAGATGGTAAATACCGATGGAAAAGTACCGCCGGGGTTGCTGATGAGTTGACGAGATCGGCGTGAAATTAAAACCAACGATGTGCGTAGCGAAGAGGTGCGAATTTAGGAATTCGAAGGGTAATTGTAATAAATAAACAACAGCTTCCGAATTCAGCTCACAAGCGAATTCATATCGCGATGAAATCGTGTAAAATGTATACTTTTTCGCATTAAATTACCTACTAATTTCTCCTTAATTACATTTTGATTTTCGATAAACAATTTTGATGCAACAATTTTCGATAATCGATTTCGATATTATGATATTTGATATTTCAACATGCGATAATCGATTTTGAAATTTCAATTTTCGATAATCGCTTTTAATGTTTCGATTTTAAACAGTCGATTTTGATATTTTCATTTTTCAAAGTCGATTTTGATACTTCGGTTTTGAACCATCGATTTCGATATTTCGATTTTGATATATTAATTTCTGATTGTCGATTTTAACATTTCGATTTTCGATAATCAATTTTAAAATTTTAATTTTTGATAATCGATTTCAATGTTTTGATTTTTTAAAGTCGATTTTGATACTTTGGTTCTCGATAATCGATTTTAATGTTTCGATTTTTAACGGTCGATTTTGATACTTCGGTTTTGAACCATCAATTTCGATATTTCGATTTTGACATTTCTATTTTCGATAGTCGATTTTAAAATTTCAATTTTCGATAATCGATTTTAATATTTTGATTTTTTACAGTTGATTTTGATATTTTTATTTTTACGAGTCGATTTTGATACTTCGATTTTAGATAATCGATTTTGAAATTTCAATTTTCGATAATCGATTTTAATGTTTCGATTTTTAACGGTCGATCTTGATATTTCGGATTTGAACCATCGATTTTGATATTTCTATTTTCGATAGTCGATTCTAATATTTCGGTTTTCAATGATCGATTTTGACATTTCAATGGTCGATATTTGATTGTAATATTTCAATTTTTGATAACCGATTTCGATATTTTGATTTTCAATACTCGATTTTGAAATTTCAATTTTTGATGATCGATTTTAATGTTTCGATTATTAACGGTCGATTTTGATATTTTTATTTTTGAAAGTCGATTCTGATACTTTGGTTTTTGAAAATCGATTTTGATATTTCAATTTTCTGTAATCAATTTTAATATTTCGATTATCGATAATCAAATTAAATATTCCAATTTTTGATAATCAATTTTGACATTTTGATTATCGACAATCGATTTTAATATTTTTTCTGATATTTTAATTTCTACGCAGTAGTTTCGATAGTCAATTCTAACATATCGATTTCTCAACAACGATAATCGAATTTGATGTTTGGACTTGATTTATCGACTTCGATTTTCGACCATAACATCTCAATTTCGATATTTTGATACTTCGACAATCGATGTTGATGCTTCGATTTCAATTTAAATTTCTTCCTACAAGAAAAAGAATCCTTGAAACCTCAAAATTGCGATTTCTAAATCAATTGAAACCTTTCAAATTATATTGTGATTCTTATGCCATTTTGAGCAATTTTCACCTATACACTCCTAAAAAAATACAACGTATCTAACCAATTTTTTTTTTTAGAAAAATTCACTACTTCCACACCAATTTTCAAATACCTCTCAACTTTATCATCCTCTTCCCCTTCAACGAGGTCAAATTTCAGATTAGATTTGTATTTTAAAAAAAAATCAAATTAAAATCGAAGAAAAATGAACGCAATAAATGCCTATTTAAAAAAAATATATATGACGTCACATATTCTCATAGTGCTGACAAATAATGGAAAATTACCAATTATTTATTAAAAATGAAGAACTTCTAAGTAATTTTTTCAAAAATATTTCAAGTTTTGGTTTTTTTTTTTCATTTTTGCACTACTTTTTGACAAAATTCTTTACTTTTTCACTACTTTCACTATTTATTAAATACCTTGTACCACCACCATCTCCATAATTTCCCTGCAATCCTCGATCTAACCTCACCTCCCACCCAATACACCTACACTTATAAAATTTACGCTTCAATTCCAAGACACTTTTCACCACACAGTACACACCACACACCAAAATGATAAATCGCGTACTACGGCAGCACCGACAATTCAAATATGGGCGTACAATTGGTACATTATACTCACACCCTTAATTACATTCGCACTACGCATATCATTTCCAACTCGACCCAAGACCAATGTATCATTACAACCTACTTGAATTCCGAATACGTACTCCATCTCTCCATCGCATTATCAAACATCTCGACGACAATACATTTATTACGCCATTTATAGCACCACTAATACATAAAGGTCAATCATGCACACGTGGAAGAAACCTGCAATTCGCCATCAACGCAAACGACATTTAATAGACCACATCGTATAAATCAAAAACCGGACCATCCAATCATCCGTACCGAAAATGGAACTACGTTGTAAAAATAATAATCACAACTACAACTAAAAGTAAAGACGAAAAAAAAAAGGAAAACCACCTGCTATGCGTTTTTATTGTATACCCTATCGACGTTTAATTTCAAAAATGTCAGTTAACGTCAGAAAGCGCATCGGTAAAAAGCGTACCATCGTGTACCGCATTTCTACCTTTTTTCGCCTTTTACCTGGCGTACGTATGTGTGCGTTTGTATATAAAACTCATACATGTACATTTCAAAGGCATAATGCACACGTTTCAGAATATAACAATATGTTATAAAGCATTCTACGTACGTATCTCTACCCGCGTCTCGTGCCGACAAATTTTTACCAAAATCCGCGAGAAAGTAGTGTATCCACGTAGAGGTAGCTATTTAAACATGACTCGCTAGATTTTACCAACTACCTAAGCCATTCGTAATATAAGCCGGCTGAGTACCTATTCGTAGAATCGTATTCATCCATACATCCTTACATCCTTCCAGTATCCTCGGCACCAATCGTTTGTTTTGCCATTTCAGATTCGACATTCGATCGACGTGTAATTGTCAACGCGACACGTGCAAGTACGCAGATCCAGCCTTTCTTGAAAATCACAAATACAACGGAAACTGACCACACAACGATTCCAACTACGTAATAGAAAAATCTACAAATTTGCATAGCACTCCCACACTCCACACACATACACGACACCATAGTAAATCGCATTCAACGGCCATTCTCTCTCACGGACTACTCTGCGTGATCGAATAAATTATTCGATTGCTTAAATCACCCCCAAATACTTCCCTTGGAATTACACGAAAACCGTATATTCATCCTATACAATTTCGACATTGACCACGGGGTAGGTTGTTTCTAGTCCACGGCTCATTACTACCGAGACAATAAACTCATTTTGGATTTCACAAAAGGAAAAAAAACAGTTCTCATGTCCATGTTTCTAATAGATGTAGTTCGTAATCTCGAATTTTTTTCTCATCACAAATCACTAACACGCTGATAAATACCAAAATAACCGAAAATAATGGACAATGCCTGCACGCTCATCAGTCTAACGATGTTCGGTATGTCGAACCAGGGCGAAGGATACGAAACCTATTTTCACGTCACCTTGACTAGATGACATCTCGGTGCGCAAATAATATTCCAAGAATTTACCAAAACAAACGACTTTTCGAGTTGCGTTAAAAAAGTAATCACCTGGGGATCTCATTTATGAATTATGATATGAATCACGTGACGAGATGATGATCGTCTCTAATGAGCGATTATTGAATAATTTCACCGAAATTTTCACATCGAACGAGCTCGCGCGATATTGCAAAATCGACATTAGTTCAGCATCTCTATTTACCCCCTTGAACCGATTCCTCCTCCCAATCAATAAACATAGTTATTATTTTTTTTTTCAGTAAACATATAAAAAAAATTCTAAAATCTTCTTTCTACAGCTTCAACACTTGATGAACAAATCGCTAAATAAGTCAAATAAATTGTACTGTATATGATATGCCAAACAAATTAAATTAAGGGGTATTTAAATCGTCTTTTTTGACTCCAAAAAAATCGCAAAATAATCTTAAAATTATTTCAAACAAAAAACATTATATGATCCATAACCCAAAAATCAGTAGATTTTGAGAAAAAAATTGTTCAAGTACTGAGCTTAAACGCGCGCGCGGTAGTCGGTACTTCCCACTATGCGGCAGCGCCTCGTTTACACTTACGCGCAACGTCGCGTTAGGCATGTTACCAGTTCGAGGCGCTACCGCGTAATGGGAAGTATCGACTACCGCGCGCGCGCGGTTTTTGCGATTTTTGACCACAACCCCGTGGAGGCAAAATTTTGAAAAAAATATATGATATGTAGAAGTCGAGAATGCATCTAAAAAATGAGGTTTAAAAATTTTGCAGAGTGAGATAGATACCTACAAAAAATAAATAAAGTTGAAAACGCTCGTTTGGAGGGGAAAAAATTGGAGTGGGGGGTTGTTGATTTTTTCATGGAAGGCCCTTATAAGGGACTATTATGTAGCAAAATTTTTAATTAAATCAGTCAACTGCAATTTGAGGAAAAAATTCCAATCTGATTTTCAAAAAAAAAATTATTTCTCGAAAACGGTGGGAGGGGGAGCTGAAATTTTGGTCATGAACGTTTCTCGATGGTACCCACCTCCCACCCAAATATCATCAAAATCTGGATCCGGGGGAAAATCGCTTATGCTTACTTGCCTATAGCCTTTCGTTGACATCTCATTCAACGAGGAATTTGATGTAGATTACATAATCATATGACTACAATCGCGTTACGATCAATATTTTTCGAGTTATTGCGCGAAAACCGAAATTGGGGGGCTAAAATCCGCAAAGGGAAGAGAACGCATACCCGGGACACCAGGAGACTCCTCGGATTCGTAATCAGGACATGGAGATTGACCTATAAACAAAAATTCAGCTGTACGCTCCGATTAGCATCATGGACCCTTACTTTCGGCTATTTTTACTGGACTAATATGTGCATTAGAAAAATACAAATATGACGTCACATATTCACAAAGTGCTGCAAAATCTTAAAAAATTACCAGCCTTTGCGAATCCTTTCGCAGCACGTCTCTCCATCCCCACTGCGAACACACCAACACAAAACTAGGACATGTTTACCAATTCACCAAGCATTTCGGAGACTTCACGAGGGTTGGGACGAAGCTTGTGATATTTTTTTGTCATTATTATCATTATATCATTACGCATTTGGCTATTAAAAATGCATTATACGTAGACATTGTAATTATGTACCCATATCGTCGATAATATGACAGCGTCTTCGACATTAATTGCCTTTTTCGGCGTACGATCTTTTCCATTTTTTTTTACCCCGCTATGCCGACGCAATCTCATCGCCGCACCATCCCGAAAAACCACTCTTCGTACAATCCCCGTCATCCGTGCCTTAACGCCGGAATGTATTTTAACCAAATTATCACCAGTCGTAATCTTCGATAATGAAATTACATCTACGCCAGTGCTTCCCCAAATATCGCGATATCGCCTCCGCACCTCTCACTTCACCTTGCACATGCCCGATCACCTATCGATTTTCTGCGCCCGGTCGACGTTTTATAATTAATTCGCTTCCAGGCGGAGTTCCATTTTGGAAAAGAGCCGAGGGAAGTACAATTATCGCAATTATCGACGCGCTTTTTCATTGCGCTTTCCCACCCCCTCCCGCTGGCCATCCACGTCGCTATTTCTATATCGTAATTACGCGTCCGAAAAAAAAACACCGACACGAATCATAAGAGAAAAAACTCCACGATGGTCACGCGATCCCCCTTCGTCGCGGGGTTAATTAACGTAATGGAAAATTACTCAACAGGCGAGGTACGAAAAATGACGAGAAAATATCCCTATTTTCCGGAACACCGCGCAGAAAACCCCATTTCCCGAGTTTGAATTTTACAAAATATCCAAATTCACCCTCCTACTATCGATGACGTCTCGACGTAACGTCCTACGTTGGAAAAAAAAATTCTGACGTACCTTCCTACGCCCGATATAACGGTAGCCTGAAGTTGGCATTTTTTCACCTCTTGTTCGACGAAATAACCGTATTTATATTTTTTTCCTCTACCTCGATATACGTGCGCGGACAATTTCACGAGTAATTTCGAACATTTTCCATGACAAGGATGCTGATATTTGGGTATTTTTAGGGATTTTTTTTCGCTACCTCGAGAGAGCGCGGAGGAAATCTCCGGGTGGAAAAAAAAAGGGTACGACGGCGGAACACTGCCGAAGCCAAAGACCCGTATATTCCCGAAATATATACTTTTTCCATCACGAATCCGTATTACGCGTTACGAATATAAAAAGCCCAACGAGAAAACGGAAAATTCAAGGACGTTATTAAATTTACTTCGACTTTTCACAGACACGTTTCGTTTTTCTTTCTCCTTCCTTCGCTAAACGTGCAAAAATGTTACGTTTGATTTTACTCCTCTATTAGAAAAATAGAAAAACAGCTTGAAGAAAATATGGAAAAATTGTTTGAACTTTTGGAAAAAAAATCGCAGAAGTCGTCTCGTTTAACGGTAATTTTTTTGTACGCAAATCAATCGCAACATCGAGAATGCAACTGATAAAAATAAACGAATCATTTCGTTACGCTTTTTTGCGACAATTGTCGAGTTCGCGTGCCATACCCAAGACATGAAAATGTCAAAAAACAAATACGTTTAGAACACCGAATAACTCTACATCGAAAACGGGAAATCTTTCCTCCATGGAATTATCGACGAGAAACCGCAAACAACAACGATACATTGTCCTCATCGAATAGGTCATCTTTTAATATGAACTAATTAATATGTTACTCATTACAAAGCTATTACGTCGGTTGAGACTTCGCGCAGAAAAAAATAAATAAGGTAATTGACATCGTGTCACTTTCCAGACACTCCAGGGCTTGGTGAAATTATAACAAAATGCCCGAGAAAAAGTTGTACGTTTTTCTTCGATGTCGAGTTCAACACACCTCGACTCTTTTTTCAATCAAGACATTTCTCAAATATAAAAAAGAAAACAAGACCATGACGGGGTATCAAACTGTGGGAGGGGAGGAGACAAGAACCCGGAAGTCCATTTTGAAAATTTTTTCACACAACAAAACGCCCTCAAAATTTAACAACCAATTGACATCATTTCAGACATGGCTCTCCTTAAATTATCAAAAAAAAAAGACGGACTTCAATGTTGAACTAAGATGTAGAAACGGAAGGGATAGAGTCCCAGAAGTCAATTTTGATAATTTTATTAGAATATTCCAACGAAATACCATCAAAGTCGATTAGCCGAACGGCCGAGTTCGTTTGACGTCATGATTCAGTGGCTCAAGAAGGGATGACCTTGAATCTAAATCTGAAAAACGTGAAATTTCATCAAAAAGTGCCAAAAGGAGGTAAAAATGAAGAAAAATCGAAATTACAACAAATCGATAAGCAATTGAGAGATACATATCAAAAAATCAGCTCCTTGCAGTGATTAGGAGACAAGAAAAACGTTTTTTTCTGTCATTGCTTCGACCTTGAAAAAGCTTTCGTCGTCTCTACAGCTTTTTGCATTAGCCTAGACACTTCTCATCTCGGAAACAGACACAAGAAAAGCTCGACACATCTTTCGAGGATTTCAACCTCACAGCCTCTCCAAAAAACCACCCTTAACCCATTCGAACCGCCAAATCTTCAACCTCACTCGAATGCACATCGCACATCGTGTCTTCTGCATCTCCTAAACAACCCCACGGCACTATTTACGTACCCCTGAGCATTTCATCGCACTAAACCAGTTCCGACTAGAAAAACCTCCGAGGGTAGGTACTTGAAAACTGGATAAACCACCCTTTACCCATACACAGTCAAGGTTATCCGAGGTAAGGCGATAACTCGACATTCAACAAAAACCTTTCACGTACAAACATATGCTCTCTGTACCACTGCACTCACCCCGCGACATACCCCAACGCACACGCAACCGGTGCATCGTCACGCGGAGGGTAGTAAAGAAATGACGCCGCGCACAAAGTACATTTTTTCGGGAATGATAACAAAGTGCATGGTTCCTAGGGCTCGGCCCCGCTACGTCGCCTTCGCATCCAGAAGGAAGTCGCATTACCAACCATGACCCAACGCAACATGTTTCGTTTTAAAAGACACGTTTACATGTTTTTACGGCCTTTAGAAGTAATTTGAAAATGCATTGTAGAGAACCTTTTTCCTATCCTCGCCTCTCGTTGCGCGTTTTCTATCTCGCTCTTGTTCACAAATACCGAGTTCTCTTTATTATCAGGCTTTAAAACGCGTTCGATGGCGAGCAGGTATCGTTGCAGTGAGACGAAGAAAAGAGATACGAGCGGAGGAGAAAAAAAAAGGGCGTTAATTTAATTTTATACATATTGCTGAGGCCACCACCGTATATACCGAGAATTCGTAGAATTTCAACCTATATTTATAATAACCGAGTAATAGGCGTTTTTTTTTCCTCAAGAAATGCTCTCCTCTTGGTTGGGGGTGACATGACGCGTGAAAAATTCGTTTAATGTACCAAAAAAAAAAAACAATATTCTCAGTATTCATTTTACTGTGGAAGTCACCATGAAGCGTCACTTTACATTTAAATCGACACGTCGAAATCTTCCTCTATTTAACATTTCTAAGATTGCTTAAAAAAAGTAAATTTCAGCAAAAAAATTCATCGTGCTTGGACAAAATGGCAGTGTTATCGATAATCAACCAGGTGCTATTTCATTATGTAGACCTCAATTCCAGAAGAGGCGGATTAACAAAAAAATTTATGATGACTAAAAATATTTCCAATAAAATTTTCCACAAATTATGCTACATACCAAGTTACAACATTTCATTATTCAGACTTGTAATTGGGGCAACCAGAAGTTCATTTCACTTTCACTTTCAAATTTTATCAGGAGCGTTTTCAGTTTTTTATCATTTTTTTTGCAAATCTATTTTTTCACAATGAAAGATCATATGATAGATTATTTATTAAGGCGAATTATTTGAAAGTTTACACATGATTTACTTGTAGAAGTTATATTTAGTGTTGCCAGGAAGAAAACGAAAAAAAAAAAAAAAAAAAACATTAGTCCATTTGAAACCCTTAAAAAAAATCTCATTACTACTTATGATACTCATGGCAAATTACCAGTATTCACCCGTATATTAGCAGTAGTTATCTGTAATTGCCGGTATTTACCAGTAACTTACCCGTATTTACCCATATTTACCAGTAAATCACCTGTATTTAACGCTAAATTACCCATATTTACTAATAAATTACTGATATTTTCTCATATTTATTAGTAAATTGCCAGTATTTACCTGTATTTACCAGTAAATTACCGGTATTTACCCATATTTATTGGTAAATCATCTGTAATTACCTGTATTTACCAGAAAATTACCAGTAATTACTGTTATATTACTTGTATTTACCACTAAATTACCCGTATTTACCGCTAAATTACTGGTATTTACCCACATTTCCCAGCAAATTACCTGTATTTACCCGTAAATTACTTGTAATTACTGGTAAATTATCCGTAATTACCCATCTCTATTTTTCAGTAGCTTAGAAACGTTTTCAATCTCCAACGCAAAAAAAAACCTTTTTGAACTAATTTAATTAATCAATTTCAATCTTTCTGAATACTCTCTCTGAAATCTAGTGCACCTTATTTTCAATTTATAATTGCGTCCTTCTTGGAAATTTAGTTGAAAATACGTTCAAAATAATCATTTTATTAGCGCCGAAATAGCTTCGTTATCAGCATACTTCGCCGACGACGAATCCGACGTAAATCACACCAATCGAATCCTCGCAGTTTCGCAATTTACGACGCCGAAGAAGCAGGACAAGGCCAGGAGGGGCAATTAAACGGCGAAAAGGGTAAAATTTATCATCTTAATTTCGCTCGACGAATATGCACGCCGAAGCGTATAGCTCGCCGAAGAGTAATTTTCGCCTAGTTGTCGCCGCGTCTCCCCTCACCCCCTTCAGGATACATTACACGCGAATAATATTAATTTAAACGGCGCCGAAGGCTGAAGCGGGCAGCGGTAAAGTTTGCTCGTATACACGGCGCACCATACCTAAGTCGTGCTTTGATGTCGACGCTCCAATTAACGACGTTTAATTAAATTTATTTCTACATCGGTTCCACCGTCATCTTATACACGTACGCGATATCCTCGAGAACGCCGATAAAACTTAGCCCCGAGTTTGACTTCGGAATGGGGCGAAACCATCTTCGTAATTTTTCGCTCCTCGGTCTCGGAGCATCGTCACCCTTTAACGTCTCCACAATTCGCCAATTTCGCAAGTCGCATATCGTCGATAACGCGCCCGAAATTCGTTTTCGCCAGAACCGGATACGACGTCGATTGTTTACACTTTCTGAGACGTGACTTTTAAATGGAGTCTTTTCGCGGAGATATTTCTCATTTCGTTCCTTTGGCGTAACCCTACCCTCGTCGCTTTTCTTTTGCACCACAAACACGCGGAAAATCGCCGCGGTACGGGTTTATCCGCCGGAATAAAAATTAATGATTTTATCCTTTTTTCTCGCTTCGCCTTCGCGTAATTCTCCAGACGCGTTTTGGAACGCCGCCGACGTCGTCTTAAGGATTAATGAGGTAATTTACAACGCGAGATGGTTTAATCGCGTCGTCTTTTTTGTTTCCTGAAACGAAAGTCGTACGCCGAAGGGATGCCGACGAAATAGGATATTATTCGATACAAACAACGCGAGTTTTATCGATGTGCGCGAATTATCTGTTAAATTCGAGCATCGATGACGTCATCGTGAAAGATTACACGTAGATTAACGATGGCATCGTGACGGATGCTCTAGTTTCGAAATTATGACGTCATAATTAGAAATTACCCACAGGGCACGATACCTCATCTCAACAACTCTTAAGCCACCTTGTGCTCTCAAAGTCACCCTGAATCGCCACACCGCACGTAATTTCCAACTATATTTCTCCATACATAGCATGACTCCCCTCAAGAACATCTCATCGACGATAAAATACCCTTGTAAGAAACTCCAGCACGTCTCTATGGTCTACAGTGAAAAAAAGCCTGATGGACGCACCCCAAAGTTCGTTTTAAATATTTCGCTAATTAGTCCATCGGTGATATTTGTTACTTACATAAACATAGAAAAAGACACATTCGAACATAGACTCGCTTTTTCTACACCAATTACATGAAACATGGAGAATATTTCGCCGAAACTATATTTCCAGGAAAAATACCGACAATTGAAAAATAAGGCGCCACGATCTCGGATATTTAAAAGCGAAACCGCGTAAACAATTGAATCAAAGGTTGGACGAGAAGGGCGCTTAAAAACGCGTCAGCTAATGGGCAAAATGTCGACGATAGGTACACCTTTGTAGGACTGTAGGTAGTTAACAAAGCACCTGCGCGTATTTAGCTCATCGGGGTTGTGTAGTACGTATAAGTGTGTATATAAAAGGCCAACCTATAGGTAAATCAAATATAATAATGAATCTGTTAATGCATTCTACCTCGGTACGGTTATCTCCCCCGAAACGAGCAGGTATACGATGCGATGTCGTGCTTCGTTTCTTACCAACTTACCACCGCATTACCGTATGTACACAACTACACACGGACACGTATGAAGTGTACACACCCTGTTCCATCAACTACGCTTTTGTATCCTTCACTCTACACACGTAGCAGTTTTCGAAGTCGTATATACGGCTATGTACTCGAAGAGGCTTGTACATAGCGCTCATCGGGATATGGCGCGTTTAAGTTGACGCATATTTAACCATGTTCCTCGCATCGAGTCGAGATTCTTGTTCATCTTGCATCTCTCTCTCTCTGTCTTTCTCCTCCATACGAGCTTCTTCCACAGCATATGCTACTTCGTCGTATCCATATACACCTAACACAATAACCTATTTGTTGAAAAGATCGAAACCGTCGATTAGACGGTCGGGGTTGCGACATGAAACACGAATGCTTTTTTTATTACCGCCGAAACCTTTGCAGTCGAGTAAAAACATAGGTGATGGAATAATGGAGCCATCTAGGGCCCGAAATGCACCAAGGGTAAATATTATTTTCGCCTTTTTTATCTCATCTCGAAAAAAATCGTCGATAAATTACCAATTCCGACGCCTGATTTATCAAGAAACCCCTTTAATATGTTATAATTCCAGTATTTTCGGATGTGCGATGCACATACTCTTTTTCAGTCGGTTCACCAAAGGTTTTTATTTATTCGCTCAATTTTCAGCCAATAAATTAATGTTTTCTTCAATTCAGTTACATAATCAGACTTCATTCAGAGGGGGGAGGAGGAGAGGTTGAATCAAAAAATGACTCCTGAGTCATTCAATGTCAAAATCAGTCAAAATTTGTATAATGGATCGGCAATTTTTTCAAATTGTATTAAATTTAACGTATAAAACTTTCGATTTTGCTGTATCAAGGCATCTGACGCTGATGGATTTTTTTTTTTAGAAAAATCACTACTTTTCACCAAATTTTTGGAAATCTTTCATCTTTGCCAGCCCTTCCTCCTTATCACCTCCTTATCATCTGTGTTTGATTAAATTCAAATTGTAAAAAAATTAACGCAATGCTAATTGAAAAAAACGTATATGACGTCATATATTCTATCAGCGCTGCCAATACGTAAAAAACTGCCAACAATTCATCAAAAATGAACAATTTTTGTGTAATTTTTTTAAAAATATTTCGGGTTTTTTCAATCTTGCCATACTTTTTGATAAAATTCACTACTTTCTGTATATTTCAAAAGGGTAACTCGCGTATGAAAGCAATATCAGTGTTACCACTTTTATCAATTCGAAAAAAGTAATTGGAAACTTTAAAATTGCAAAAAAATCTTATCCACGAGTTGCGACGTTGAAAAAATTTCTCAATTATGGTTCACTTTACATAGGATGACGCATCGAAAAATTGCGATTTTTTTTGATATTTTTGGTGAAAAAATTACGAAAAATTTTGATTTTAACAAATTTATTAAAGTGAAATTGAAAAAAACATTTCTTTATAGGATGATCTTCGTATTTTGTCATAAGTTGCCAATAATTTGAAAAAAATTCACCTTCCCACTTGAATAAAACGAAAATTTTCATATTTTTTTATCCAATATCACCCCAGGAAAATTCGTTGTTGGATATTCTTTATTATATTAAGTAGGGTAAAATGGGACAAAAAATCTAATTTTTTAAATAAATAAAATATTTTTTCTGATTTTTTGTCCCATTTTACCACATTTAATTTGATGAAGAACACTTGAAAATCAATTTTCTGGGGGTAAAAATGGACAAAAAAATCTAAAAAAAACTTCATTTCACTTATGCACAAATGATATAAAATATAATAAATTTTTAATTAAGTTCACAAAAAAATTCGACAAAGATCTACGTAAAATGGTAAAAATACTCAAAAAGGTTAAGAAATGATTAATGATTTTTTTAATCAAATTTTTCAATATTTTTTGAAATTAATTTCTGCAAAAAGTGTAATTTCAAAGCTGGATACTTCTAGAATAAAATTACAAAAAAGTCGAAAAAATACAAAAAATAAACGAAAACTTTAAAATAGATAATTCAACATTATCAAAGTAACGATTCGTTCAAATACAAAAAAAAGTCATAACATCAATTTTATCCCGTATGACAACTACACAACATTTCAAAAATACAGTGACACAGATGGCAGCACCGTGCACATGAAATAATTTTAAAATCAAAATCAATGGGACAAAGAGTTGTATTCTTCTATGGAGGACTTCATATACATATAAAACGAGCGTTACAATAGAAAAAAAATATGTCATAAAATTTAAAAAATATCAAAGCTTTCGTTTTACTTCCAGGCAAAAATACAATTGTGGATTACTTCTTGGGAAAAAAATTCGACCTCAAGAAACCAAATTCTGGTAAATTTCCGGTGCCCATTTCAAATAGACGAGGAAAAAGAGAGAGGAATTTAATAATTCTCTATAGAAAATCATGGGCAAAAACTACCGCGTAAAAAAAATCTATACTTAAAATAAAATGTAAAAATTGTCAATTCTTTCAATCACTTTTCTCATTTCTGAGAAAACACTTTCGCTACCTCCAATTCAGAAAAATACCTTCGCAATTCCGTCTACAGTCACAACTCACAATTGCACATTAAATTATTCCATTTACTTCTGCACGATTTCTCAAAACATCGAGTTAATTTTCGCAGAAATCCATCCTCCCACGCTCGAATTACCACGAATTAGTCCGCAATTACCAAATCTTTATTCGATTACCACGAAATATACATTCGATTAATCACGGCGCCGTTATTTCATTAAGATAGGTAAACTACCATTTATGTTTCATGCACAGACAGACGTAACGAATTATGAAATACCTTTGAAAATACACGTTTACCATCGCGCACGTGTACTGGCAAAATAAACTGACATCGTGTCCATTTACTACCATCATACAAGCCATACCATCTTTTTAATTACCTGACTCTTTGGGTCGTTTTTTTTTCACCTTTTTCCTTCAGCCAAACTGTGATGTCTGCGATGAAAAAAAAAACCTCATTCTTAATCGAGTTCTGTGTAAAAATATAATTCGCTTTTTCCACACTCGTACCGCAGTTTAATAAGGTACACCTTATTAGTACCTTTTTGTGGCAAGTTTACATTTGGGAATCCTTGATCCGAGCATCTGTCCACAAAGAAGCAACCTCTTCACGATTTCATTTAGATTAGAAAAAAATAACAAAAAATCAACCCGCGTGTGCCGATTTCGTCTCAACACCGAGACTCGTTAGAAGTCGAATAAAACGAAAAAAAAACCTAGGAGAACGCCGAGTTGGGTAAAAACAAAAGGAAATCTTATTATTCAACATATCCTCCAGACACCTGAAGCTATTTATCGGTGTTAAAGTAATTCATGACTTGATTTGTCTGCTGACTCATCGGGTGTTCGGTAAATTTCACAACAATGATTTTTTTCATTCATGAGTCGATCAGTTATTAGTGTCTGTGTGCTGTTGTGTGAAATAGTACAAGCTGTTTCGAAAAAAATTACTCGAGTTATTCCACCACGTAGGATATTCTTTAATCGATAACTCTGAGAAAAAAAAACTACAGCAGTTGAAAAGGTCGACAATGGCGTTGTATGGCGGACATTGATCGATGTTTGGATTTCACGAAATTACCACAGTCTCGGTGCGTTTTCATTTCACAAGAAAAGGCAGCAGGGTAGTATAAGGGTTTGTGTGCATTTTGTAATATATGGTACACCTTGTGCGACCGAATTAAATGCGAAACATATGCGAGACGTTGCCTGTTACGTGCAACTCCGCAATATGGAGTTGATTTTTTTCGCGATCGAATGATAAATAATCGACGTGACGATAGATTCGAAACATAGAGGCAAATAATTGTTACTTCGATGAGGGTTCGTTCGCGAACGAAACCTCAAACCAGGTGCTTGCGAGACCAAGGACGTCGTTCTTTGATTGAACGAAATCACAAATGGTTAGATGAGAATCATTACGCGAACGACTGAAAATGAATTCAACCAGCTGCGTCACTTCCACTTCTACCACCGGTACCACTTCCACTACCATGAACAACACCACTATTGCATTTTCGTCACTCATACCACTTCCCCCTCCATCTACGGTTTTCCGCTTCCATTGCTACTAATAAGTACTTTACTCCAATCTCTGTCGTTTGCTCAACTGAGTTTAAAAATTTATGCTTAATTCGTTCATTTTTCTAAATTGTTTGTAGAAAAATTGTCTGAAAAAAATCATTATATCATACTTTCCTAATTCAGTTGACTAATTTTTCAAAAATATAAAAATCAATTATTTTTTCAATAAGTATATCAAAATTAGTTAATTTTTGGAACA